>PVIC010022087.1:0-27991 GCA_004025085.1 Thryonomys swinderianus
GCCGGAGGGTTAGCTCAGTGGTTCCAGTGCCTGCCTCATAAGCACAAGGTCCTGAGTTCGATCCCCGGTAACCACATACAATGCTGGGAGTGGAGACTCACGCCCACCAGCAATCAATACCACATACCACAGTGCCGGGTGTGGTGGCTCACGCCTGTAATCCCAGCACTCGGGAGGCAGAGGCAGGAGGATTGCTGAGTTCGAGGCTTGCCTGGACTACATAGTGAGCTCAGAGCCAGCCTGAACTACAAAGCGAGACCCTGTCTCAAAAAAAAAAAAAAAAAAAGTAAGCAGGGTCCATGAACACCATCAGAAGTCCTTCCAAAGGTAGTACTTCCAATTGAGGTGATCTAGCACACCGCTCAGCCACCTCTAAAAACTTCCAGGACCCTGACACCCCTGCCTTGGGACCAGCTCTCTGCACATGAATCCTGAGACCCACTCAAGCCTCATCAGCTTAGGTAGTAGCAGCTGTCCATGGGGCCAGTTGCTATGCTTAACTATCTCCACAGAACCTACCCAACCAAGGAGGTCCTCCATAGCACTCTCTTCTGCTGATCTTTGGACTATGCCATTGTTCTTCTGCCAAGACCCTTACTGATCAGAGGTGTATTCCTCTCACAAATTCCTGAGTTGAAGCTCCACCCTCTAAAGTTACAGCACTAAGAGATGGGGCCTCATTCAAACATGAGGATAGAGCTACTGTCCATTAGTGGAGACATCAAAGCTTGTTGTCTGTCTGGTCTCCACTATGCAAGGATGCAATAGGAAACAGCCAGCCATCCAGAAGCCAGGAAAGGAGCCCTCACCTGACACTGGGCCATCAGCACCTTGTTTTGGACTTTACTAAGTTATCCCCTGCTGTGAGGAACTAATATCTGTTCTGAGGTTACCCAGTCTGTGCTATTTTCTATGGAACTCAAGCTAACAAAGACAACCAGGCAGGAAAGAGGGGAGGAGTCTAAACTCGTAGAGGAGCAGCCAGCAGTATCAGGAGAAACCAAAGAAATCTGAGAGAGGTGATGCCACGGTCCCTGAAGGTCCCTGTGGGTCTATGTCAGAAATTTGTTTGATCTATGCACATAAGTCTGATCCTCACCTGGGCTGGGTCATTGAGCAGAGAAGCTGCCAGGGCTGGAGACACCAGCTTCTGTGAGAAGAAAACAGTCATGCTGATGGCTGTCTCACAGGAGACAGAGACTACAATTACATGAGTCACACAGATGAGAGCTGTCACAATACTGAGCATACACACCTGTGTGTATGCACACATTCACACACACACACACACACACACACACACACACACAAAACCTCCCAGCACTTGACACTGCCCTCATTTTGTTCTCAGTTGTCTTTTCATGGCGTATTAAAATTACATGTGTTCTGTAAGAAAATTTGTCAGTGACCATGTTGTGAGCCTTCTTTAGTCAAAGAACTCATCCAGCAATGGAAGTTGCTCCAGAGAGAATCTGATGGTGTAATATCATCTTACTTGCTGTCATGTATATCATTTATTGTGTAATATCATTTGGTGTAGGCACTATTCTCTCTCAATTAAAGAAATGACTCAAGTGGCTAGAAGTCCACACAGCAGGAACTGGTGTTCGGGGAGACCCTGGGCGAGGCCTTGGGTCTGTCACACCATCCATAGTAATTACATTCTGTAAAATTACTTTGGCTACTACAGACAGCAACTCATTCCTTCGAGACCTTACCTACTCCTACACACCAGCAACAATGACATCAAGAGGGGATTCACACCCTGTCAATTTCTACTGGGTCCTGCTTCATAAGGTTCCACACCTTTCAGTACTGTCACACTGGGGACCTGTGGGGGACAGGCCACACCCACATCACACAACTGAACAAGGACTTGGGGGTCACTAACACCAACCTGAACTGGGTCTGATTTTACCATGAGCAGTGTCTGCCTGGCTTAGTACAGTCTGGCCAGGCACAAAGTGGACAAGTGACACCCTGTCCACAGGCATTTAGTTGCTCCAGCATCAGGACAGGAGAGTGACCAGGACAAGAGAGATCCCAGGGGCTTGAGCCATGCTTTCAGTTAGTGATAACTGGGTGCCCCGAGCTGGAGGCCATCTTGTGGAGAGCTCTCCTCACTATGGTCTTGGACAAAGTCTGTGCCTACTACCCCAGACCTCACAGATGTCTTACATTGCACCCAACTTCCTATCTACCTTCCCCATCAAACTCTTGAAAGTGTCCAGAAATGGTTTTTGAGATGATATTTACCTTCTGAAGGAGACTGCATGTCTTAAAGCTAGTGGGTTTCTCAAACTCAATGTTATTGCACTAAGACAAAGGTACAAAATAGCCACCAGGCGTTGGGGTGCTTTGAAGATTACAGTGAACTGGACAGGCAGTGTCTCAGTCACTTTCCTTGTCCCTGACCCACAATAACTTCCACCCACAAGTTAAAAGGGGCGAGGCTGATTAGGGTCATTTCAGTCCATAGTTAACCAGCTGTTGGTGGCCTGATGGAAGAGAACTGCTCACATCATGGGGGCCAAGAAGCAGAGGGTGAAGGACAGAGCAAGGAAGGGAGATGAACCCTTCCAGGCCCTGCCCTGGTCACTGTCTCTTCGAACCTGGTAAGGCTGATGTCTGCACCAAGGATAAGTGTGAACCTATGAGAAGTGATAACCATGAAGTGCCTGTGAGTCTGCCCCAAGCTTCACACTGCAGGGGTCACATTGGGCAGATAGGACCAGTCCCCCTTGCACTCTTGCAGTTTCTTGGGACACACAAGACCAAGAATCCAGGCCTTTGAGCAGAGAATGAGGAAACCTTTGCAAATACCCTTCTAGAAGTTCTGATTTCAAACACTGTTAAGACCTTTCTTACTTTGAATAATTAACTAAAATGCTGTTTAGGTCAAAGAAAACCATAGAGGGCACATCAGGCTGTGGTTATCATATGGGAGATTGAGAACCCACTGACCTTTGAAGGAAATCATCCTCTTAGAAGTGTGGCAGCCTATGGAAATCACACTCAGGGGCTCCTGAATGGTTATAGGCATAGTTATTCTACCTGGAACACAGAGGAGTTGTGCTCACCTCTTTTTGTTTTATTTTTACAACAAATATATGCCTTTTCAATCTAGGGTGCAGGTGGTTGAGGGATTATTTTTTAAAGTCTTCTGATTTGCTTTGCCCATTTATGGGACCAGACTTGAGACAACTCATGAAAACATGCAACTCTTGTCTCAGCCCAGGCAGGGCTCAGTAGAAGGCTATAAGTGGCCCATGCAATTTGGCTGAGGAGCTGTCATACTGCATGAATCTTGATGACTGTAGAAGGCACAGGGACACAACCAACCTCAGATACTGACCTGTAAAACTCCAAGAATCAAGTGAAATAAAGAAATGAAGTAGTTAACAACACTCTAAATGATAAAAGGTTCACCAAGGTCTAAGCCAATCCTAAGAACTAAACATGACAGATACATTCACCCCTCCAAGAAGTGTTTTCTGTTGCTGTAATGAACATCCAAAGCAGGATGATGGGCAAGAAGATGGTTGTTCACCTCAAGGTTTGGAGGCTGGATGTCCAAGGCTGGCAGCCCCATCTGTTGGCCTCTAATGAGGTTCCCTTGGTTGGATGACATCATAGAGGATACACAGTGGCAGGAACACATATCAAGTGAGATCACAATCAAGACAGGAAAGCAGAGACAGTCAGGTAAGCTCCACTTTCCCAGAAACAGGTCAGAGCCCTAAGTTCAGCATTAGAGTCCCCGATGTCAGCATTAGTCCCTGCCATAGCAATGTCCCCAGTGATTGCCTACCTCTCACCAGGTACCACCTCTTCGGGGTTCCCTGATCCCCACACTGTCATGCCTCCACACAAAAGCACCTGGGGACACACCCTATCCATAGTGTCACACTTGGTCACTGTTGGGTGTACACATGCACAGGTTCCACCCAAAAGAGGAGAGGGCAGAGCCCACTTGACCCCTGCCCATTCAGGTGACTTGTCTCTGACTTCCACCAGTAGTTAAGGCTGTGATAGGCAGAACTGACACTGAACTCTCAGGGACACAGTGGAAAGGCCAAGTGAAGCCAGCAAGCACACAGAATGTCATCTCCAGAGTGTCTCAGTGAGGCGAGGAGACAGGGCTGCAGGGTCAATTGCCAGGGCCATCACAGTTGGGACACAGGAGAGAGGCATGTTTCCACACCATCATCCTCACTGAAGGTCACAGCATAGATACAAAGTAAAAATCATGCAAGTTAAAAATGACATATAGGAGTAAAGGCAGTTTCTTGAGTCTCAACGATGCAGTACCAAATTCAGGGACCGGGAAAAATCCAAGAGCAGAAAGGTTCTAAGAGGAATACAGCCCCACTGTGACTCTCTGCTTGTCACCAGGAGGGGTCTGAGGCTTCCTTCACTAGCACAGTCTATCCTCAGAGAGCAGCCACCTAATAGGGGTCTCATGTGACATGAGTGAGCTTGGGCAGATGACTGAGAGCTTCTGTTTTGTGATTTAAGGGAGGTATGAGGCATCCTGTTGAACCCCAACACCAATGACAAGCCACTGGGAACTGCTCTGTCATCTATCATCTCCTCCTTACTTAGAGACCTCAGTCAGAGTCAGAGTGGGTGACAAGTGACCAGGCTGCCATTCAGCCATTCATACCTGGCAGTTAGAATGCCATGTGGTCAGCTTATCTAAGAGATACAGAATATGGGGCTGGGGCTGTCCAAGGAAGTGCTGTGGGGAAGGCAGGGAAAGGCTCCAGTCTGGCTATCACAGCAGACACATGCACTGGGGACTCTAGTGACATTTGAGACAGGACACTGCTCATGGGAACAGGCTATCCTGGAACAACTGTGTCAGGACAGCCCTGCTCTGAGCTCTGCGAAATGGGTACTGAGCACATGAGAGACTCTGTGGTCTCTGTACCACGAGGGCTCTGGCAGTCTCTTGTCTTGTATCATCTGCCTCCCTATATGGAGGGAATTGGGTCAGTGAACAGCACTGGGCAAGGTGCCTGGGAACTGCCCCTGAGTCCCTGTGGGTCCCAGACCTCAGTGCCTTCCCAAGGGGCAAATGTGCTATCCTCATCCTCTATACCTTCAAAGGCTGGCGTGGAGCTCAGGAAATTGTTTACCACATTATGTTGAGTACACTAGCATAAGCCAGGCATAGCAAGACCCATACTACCTGTGGAATCTAAACAAGTTGATCTCAGGAGGGCAAGAGCAGAGTGGTACTGACCAGAAGTGATGAGAGACAGGTGACTGTCAGGACCCATTTTCCTTCCATTCAAAGCACAAAACGTCTGTAGGAAGCACCTGACATATAGTGTACAAGTTACATAATGTTTGCAAGGCTTTGAATCAACCTGATACGAAATCTAAAAATATTGTCATTCTTAAGTCCTGCTCAGTGAGAGACCTGGCCACAATCTCACCAGAGTACAGGGAAAGGAAAGGAGCAAAATGAAACCAGAAGTTTCTAAAATCCCTCTGGAAAATGGCTTGCAGGAAAGAAAACACACGCAAGAGAATTTTTCCCTAATTTACCTCCAAAATAGACCTAAACAAATGGAGGTTTCCCTGTGAGGCAAAGATGTCAAAGCTCCTCCACATCTTAAACTTTTATAGTGAGAAGGCAGTATGACCCCAGCCTGTGGGTAGGCTGTGGAGGGGGAGGCCTTATGGATTGCTTTTCCTCATCCTAATCTAGTTCCACAGCATATTGTGCCCGTCAGTCAGAGTTCTGTGCCACATAAAGACATTATGGTCAGGAACAGACAGTACATAAGGCAATACCTCCACAAGGTGGTGAAGCTAAGGACCAGGCATTTAGCTCAGTGGTTTTGGCCTCTGCCCCACAAACACAAGGCCCTGAGTTCATTCACCATTATCATATACTACAATGCTGGGTATGGTGGCAGTATGCTACTATGCCGAGAATCCCAGCAATCAGTATCACATACCACAAGGCTGGGTGTGGTGGCTCACACCTGTAATCCCAGCCTTTGGGAAGCAGAAGCAGGAGGATTGCTGTGAATTTAAGGCTTGCCTGAACTACAAAGTGAGCTCAGGATCAACCTGAACTACAAAGTGAGAAACTGTCTCAAAAAAAAAAAAGATGGTAAAGCTGAAACTTCCTATAACCTGGTGCTTTTGCTTTTACTGTATATTTTCTAGGTTTAAGTATTCTTAGAAACACAAAGGTCACTGTGTTGTAATTGCTCCAAGTGCTTAGAACAGGAAAGTGCCAGCCAGTCAGCAATCCATGGCAGTAGACTGTTCTGTAACGGCCCATTGTGGTATAGGCAACCTTCAACATGAAGCTTTGTCTAATTATGAGCTGTGATGCTTGTACGTGATGAAATTGCCTATCAGTTTGTTTCTCAGAATACCTCCCTGTGTTTAAGCTTCTCACAACTGTTTATAAAGTGCAGGTGTAACTACCTAAAATTGGGGAGATAAACTATTAAGGATGATAGGAAAATATTCTGTACTCAACAAGTTATGGAGTCTCACCTCATGAACTGGCATATGTTTAGTCATGATCTGATTATGTGACATCTTGGTGACAAACACTTCCCTTCAGGAACACTGGCTGATTTGGGGGAGCAGAGAAAAATAAAAACCAATCACATTTATCTCTTTTTACAACCTATGGTGCTAACTCATAGCTCCAGGGATGAAATAATTCCCCATATGATACTAAAGCCAAGGACAGCAGCTTCCCTTGCATGACAGCCAGCTGCAGAAAGAGACTTCAGGAACATCCAGAGGAGTCTTCTCCTTCAGCTCATGTCAGGCCCCAGAATCCTTTCTACTGAGGTAAGCATGAAATGCAGTCCTGATAGTGTGGTGATGACTTGGGGATCAGGATTAGGAGCCACAGTTGAACCCCTTCATTAACATTTAAAGTTCCAAGGCAGTGATTTGAAAGTGGTTACAGTCAGAGAAATCATATCTTCAAATAGTCCAAGGAAGGAACGCAGGACATCAACAGAAGAGAGACGAAGCTCTAGTTGGGCAAACAATGGGGGAATGACCAAGGGTGGGTTATGATTGCAAAAGAGCTAGCTCCCTGGAGACCCCTATGTAGCCCCTGAGATTCTGGGCACCTCTGAGACCTCTGATCAGAGGATACTTTATGGAAATGATACTTTATGGGAACAAAAAGGCTGAAACTAAGCACACCTTGCTTTGCTGAATGCTGAGAATAGGCTGGTCCATCTTTGGACATTTCTTTCTTTCTTCTTTTTAACATTTAAACCCATCAACAAACATATCCACACACAAGAGCAGCATTTAAAAGACTGCATCACAGATAGATTTCAATGGGACAAACTCAGAAGCTCAGTGTGGATTTCATTAAGCACAGTTTGGAGAAAGGGGAAATACAGGATTTTAATCCAACAATGTGCTAAAGTTTTCTCACATTGGCAGAGAAGAGCCATTTGCTAAATTTCTAGGAATTTCCCAAGATGATCATTTTGTACAGTCATTATTCAGCATTAAACTATGTGTGCAGCAATCTCTTATTAGTCACCCAAGTTAGTTGAAAATATATGAGATATGATCAAAAATAAGGTGGATATTTATTTTTTAAAAAATTTATTATAGTAAAAGACATATTGCCATGAATCTGCCAAAACACCCTCTTGCTGTGAATATACTTAGCCTATAATTCTTAGCAGTTCCTAGAAGTCTCATGTCTTTAGCTTCACTGTTGTGGCTATCTCAATGTCCTGAGTCAATTCAAAACATTTATTTTGTGTTTGGGGAAGAGCCAGAAGTCGCTAGATCTAGTGAATAAAGTGGATCGTTAGTTGCAGTTCTGGTACTTGCCTTGCAGACACAAGGTCATGAGTTCAATGCTTGGTAACAACAACAAAAGTGGCTCAGTGGAGAAACATGGTAATGTTTTCATGTGCCTGTCTTTCCTCTGGATAACACTAGGTAGTAGCTTTCACTGTATATTTTTTATCATACCTTGTAAAGAATTCATGAAAGATAACTTCCAGAAGTGCTTCAGAAAGCAGCAAGAATGATGGGATAAATGTGCTTGATGGGCAGTATTTTGAAGGAGATAATGGCAATGTGTCTCTCATGATATACCAGTGTTATCTTAGTTCATGAAAGTAATTCCATGATTTTGGTCATAAACTGAATGGGGTCAGAACCCAATGAAATTCAATGACTAGGATGAATATTGATTTTCTAGGAAATTTGGTTCAGTTCTTGTGACATGGAGAGTTAAGGCCTAACTGCCCACCTAAAACACGAGTTTGTGTTCTCTAAAAATCGAAGAATGAATTTCAGGAATGACAGAGGTTTGACTAGGAAAATTTTATTGAAGGAGAAAGCTTCTGCCTAAGAGAGACAGAAGGGGGAACCTAGAAAGTGGGCAACCCACCCATCGCACATTTTAGAGGGCTTTTATGGAGCAAAGACACAAGGTGTGGAGGGTCTGAAATAAGGTGCTACCTATAAGATTCAAGAAAGTGGGCAGGCTAAAATTAACCAATGAGTACTGTGGGGGCTTCCAATAAGACCTGAAAGAAATGGGTGAACCATAGTTAACCAATGGATATATGACAAGAACAGTTATTTCAGCAACTTTGTTTGAATAGGGTCCAATGAGAAATCAAGCCCTAGAGGGTCTTTCTTCTCAGGAGACTCCTCCAGGTGGTTCAAAGTCCTGCCCCATTATCTGGGGAGCTTGGCAATTACTGCATTCCAAGGAGAATCTGGGTCTCAATCCAGATCTTGACCTTTCATCCTAGGACGAGAATGAAGCCTGTAGATTACTGCTATCTGGCTTCTTTCTTCTTGCAATTCTTTCAAGAGCCAGCCCTATCTATCTGCCTACCTATGTCTAGCTGGCTTTTCTCCCTATAATATTTGTCCACTTGGTTTGTGATCAGAATCATGAAGAATATTGAGCTCATGAACTGAGGAACCATTGTGTATCTAGATGTATCCCCAAACCTCCATATGCTCAGAGGTGGGGCTTTGGGGAGGTGATGGGGGTGTAATACTCATCAGTGAACTAATGTACATAGCTAAATGTTATGTGATATAGAGAGGTGAAGATCATTTCACTGCTCAGAGGATATAGCTCACCAGGGCAGGGCCTGGAAAAAAATGTCTCTTTCCTCCCTCTTACCTCAGTTGTGCTCTACTTCCTGTTACCAGGGCACACACTGTTACTCTTCTGTCATATTGTCCTGTCTGAAACCTCTACAAACTATTAACCCAAATAAAGCCCTTTTAATTTGTAGGTGTTGGATATTTTGTCTCAGCAATGAGAAATGAACTAAGATAGTGTCCTTTGCTGTAATACATTCTTAAAAATTTAAACATGCCCCATGTATTTCAATCGCACCTTGTATATCCACAAAAACTGTACATGGATATCTATAGTAGCTTTACTGGTCATTGCCAAAACTGGAAGCTGTATGTAGAATTACATAATAAACTGTGGTACATCCAGAAAATGGATATTAATTACTCCTAAATAGATACAAGCTATCAGGCCATGAAAAATACGTAGAAATAGTAAATGTTCCTAAGTGAAAGAAGCCAGTTTGAAAGGTTACCAACTCATGATTGTAACATCAGGTTCTGAAGAAAGGGAAAATAACAGAGATAGTGAAGAGAGGAGTGGTCCCCAGGGTTTGGGGTAAAGAAGAAGGGGACAGATGGAGCATAGAGGATTTTTAAGGCAGTGAAAAGACTACAATGCTGTGATGTGGGCTCATACTATTATAAATTCCAGACCGAGAGGAAATCCTAATGCAGTCTGCAAAGGCACTGCCTTGCTAGCACGGGTTCATCACTGTGGCCTGAGTGTGCCCCTAAGTCCTCATGTGTTAGAATCCAATCTTCAATTCAGCAGTGTTGGAGGATATGTGTAGTTGAAATTTAAAGGTTATGCAGGGCAGTCTTCAGGAGGAATCCATGTCTTCTCCTGGAAATTGGTTCACTCATGGGAGTTGAGCCCCTCTTTCTCTGTAGGTGTCTGCTTACTCCCCCATCTTGACTTTTCAGCTTCTAGAACCATGAGTCTGAATAACCCTGTTTTCTTTAGGAAACATTCCATTTCTCAGATATTTCCTGCTGTTATAACAGCAGGAAAGCATCATCAGTGCTAATAAATGACAGCATGCTGTATGGTGTTTGGTAGTGGAGTATGTGGAGTACGAGGGGAAGCTAGTGATTTCTCCTGTGCTGTGAACAATTTTGCTGTGAACTTAATGCTCTTCTGAAAATTACACTATTAAATTAAACTATGTCCATTTGTTGGGAACGTATTTTGAGAGAAATAACTGGAAGGTCAAAATTAATCAGGCCTTCCTGGTGCAGACAGACTCTGGACTCAACTCACCTTCACCTCTGCTAACAACAAAGACTCTGGTGGTCCCACATGCTGTGATGGTTCAAGGTGGAACTACACCATCGCTGGTGTCTGCCCTGCCCTTCGGGATCTTCATCTGTATAACATCTGTAGGACTGCTGTAGGTGTCTCCCCTGCCCACTGGGTCTTTGTTCTGTTACTCTAGAGGCGCTGAATAAAAGGTAGAGTGGGCTGGAGCCTGGGGTCTTTTTGCTATCCAGAGAAGCATGGATCAGACCCAAGCTCAGTTTCTCTAAACCTCATTTCTGCCTAATTATTAATTGTTTCACCATGTGCTGTCAACTCACAGGAGACTAGAATCTAATGCAAAGGTTTTAGTTACATTCCCTTCCTCTGGTTCCCACATCCATTGGTCTATGCAGTAGCCTCTTTATGAAATAGCAGTTTCTTGGCAGTCCTTCCTGGGTGTGTTGCATGACAGCTTTGGGCAGTTTGAAGTCACATCAGCTCTGTAGGTATTGACTCCACAGGCTAGGGAGCCCCATGCAGAGGGACACCCCAGAGAATGGGCTTTTAGAAGTCTCCAGAACACATTCTTGTCACTCAGCTTCTTGTCACTATTATGAAATCCAACACAAACAGCATAAAGGAGAAAAGATTTTTGTTTGGGCTCAGAGTACCCATGGTCTCTGCCCATAGTTGATTGGCCCTGTGACTTGCACCTGTGGTAGCACAGAATGTCATGGCATGACCTCATGGTGGAGGAGTCGGTTCACTTCACAGTAGTTGTGAAGCACAGAGAGGGAGGACATTGGGCTAGGGACAACTTAGTGGCCTCACTTCCTGCCAGTGGATCCCGTCTGCCTACTAAAGCTTCCCCCAGTATCATAGGCTGGGACCAAGCCTGTCACAGTATTATAGGTAGAAAAGCCAGCTAGACATGTGTAGGCAGATAGATAGGGCCGGCCCTTGAAAGACTTGCAAAACAAAGGATCCTTCCAAAGGTCAACACCATCAATAAGAACCTACACTTGCAGATAGCGGTGACCCACAGACCTCATTCTCTTCCTAGGATGAAAGGTCAAGATCTGGATCCAGATCCAGATTCTCCTTGGAATGCAGTAATTGCCAAGTTCCCCAGATAATGGGGCAGGACTTTGAACCATCTGGAGGAGGAGTCTCCTGAGAAGAAAGACCTTCTAGGGCTTGATTTCTCATTGGACCCTATTCAATCAAAGTTGCTGAAATAACTGTCCTTGTCATATACCCATTGATTAACTATTGTTTGCCCATTTCTTTCAGGTCTTATTGGAAGCCCCCACAGTGCTCATTGGTTAATTGTAGCCTTCCCTCTTTCTTATATCTTATTGGTAGGCCTCTATTTCAGACCCGCCACACCTCATGGCTTTGCTCCATAAAAGCCCTCTAAAAAGTGACGTTCGTGGGTTACCCACTTTCCAGGTTCCCCCTTCTGTCTCTTTTAAAGCAGAAGCTTTCTCTCTCAATAAAATTTTCCTACTCAAACCTCCATCGTTCCTAAAATTCATTCTTTGATTTTTAGAGAACATGAACTTGCATTTCAGGTGGAGAGCTAAACCTTGCTCTCCTGCATCAACATGGCTTTTAGGGGCACTCCAAGTACAAACGATGGTGACTACTAAGAGTGGACATGACTACGGAGTTCAGCCTTCAGGGTCAGTAACACATATGAGACTCAAGGTGTCAGTGAAAGCCCATCTTTAGGAAAGGGGCTATGGAAACAAAAATCTTCACATGTGATTAGATTAAGTAATTCACTCTGAAGTCATTTAAACACTTCTCAAAATTGGTCCTAGATCTCTGTCTAGGAAGCTAGGAGCAGCAACCAGTCTAAAAAATTAAATCATTCAATTTTGAATTAGAAAAATATGCCTCAGGAGTAGCTCTCTTGCCATTAGAACCACTCAGTTTATCTTCAGGGTAAAAGATTCTCCTTGCAGAACTGTTTACTGTAATTACATCTATCGTCATGGTTCTCTCCTGATGACAATAAAGTTTGGGGTACTGCATTATTTCTTAAAGAGCCTCTTCCCACCCTCAAACAGTAAATCTGTGAGTCAATAAGACATAGCACAAAACATGTTTTTTTCTTTACCCCTCAAGGATATGAAGGACTTTCTGTTGTTTAAGAAATCAAATTAGTATTGTCTATGAGACTGAAGCTGGTTGCAGACACCATTATTTCACTCAAAAGCAATTATATCCCACCACAGCTCATTGCAAATGTTTAAGTGTCTGTGAAGAATGTGTCAAACTTTCAGCAATCTTTACTTCTGCCTACAAATGAAGTAATTCTATAAGTAGACTGCAGCCTGTGGATGCTACTTTACAGTCAGCATGGCTGTGCCACTGTGCACACTGGAGAGCCAAGTGCTGGTTGGGAAGAAGCAACATCACCTCTTGCTGGTGCTGACATGTCAGCCTTTAGCCAGCAGCTCCAACCTTGCCTGTCTGTTATCACAACAGAAAGGAGGGTTTCAGTGCATGATTGGTGGGCTCCCCCACAAAAAACAGCATGGCAAAATGGCCAGATGAAGGAGAACCTGCTTGCCTCATGGCAATCAAGAAGTAGATTCAAGGGAGGAACCAGAGAGGGAGATGAACCTTCAGGCTACTTCTCCAGTGACTTCCTCTTCCCACCAGGGCCTAGCTCTTAACAGCAAGACAACTATAGTGCCCTCAGATCCAATCACCTCATAAACACATGCTGCTTTAGGGTGATTTCAGATCTAAATCATTGCAGATGACAAGGGAAGTGCTTAAACAACACTGAAACTCAGGCCCACAGCCACAGTCTGCTGTAATTAGGCTTAAGAGTAAAGAGGCATCTGCACCTCCAATGCTTCCCCAGAGATTCTCATGTATAGTTGGGAATAAGAACTCCAGTTTGAATTTACATAAAGTCATCTGTGCAACTACTGTGGATTTTCTGTTCATCCCATCAATATGTTAAGCCCAACATATTCCTCCACTGTGCTGGGGGATTCTAGTGTCTTTCAATGCAAACTGAGTAATTGTCATTGATGACAGTCACACAAGTCTCCTCTTACCTGATCTTGGCAGGTAGGCCCTGCAAGGGAAATTTAATAAACCCCAGAAAGTGAGGTGAACCCCTGCTTAGACAGGCCAGGGCTGTACTTCCTTCTTCCCAGTCTCGGGCTCTGCCTTGGACCTGACCACATTTCTCAGTCCCTGTTAGCCTACCCTCAAGCCCTTTTTATACTCCTTCACTGGTTCAGAATAGAAGCACTTTTGTTCCTGACAAGAAAAAGAACTTTAACTGAGAGGTTGCCACTTTCCTAGCAGAGACAGAATATAGTAAAAACTGACTGGTTCTCATCATCTCTGACACTAGGAACATAAAAATTCAAGAAAAGGAGTTAGGAAACTTGCTTTACAACAAATAAATATGACAAAGTATTTGTAAGATCAGAGGAGATAGCAGAGATTTGGGTCACATACACATGGGCATGGGGACCTGTGAGGTGACAATACAACTTTAGGAAGTCATGTAAGGTTGGCACTCAGTATGGAGAAAAATGCAAGAATTCCTGATGTCTTAAAAAATCCATGAAAATAAAATGTTTCAAAACAATTAGAAGGAAATATAGGAAAATATCCAAATGTCATCAAGGTAGAGAAAGATAGCTTAAATGAAACACAAATTCACTCAAAACTAAAAAGGAAAGACTGATGAACTGACTCCTGTTAGGTGAAAATATTTAAGTGAAAAGTCCTCATATACACCAGGAAAAAATATATCACAAGTTAGGCAAACTCAAAAGCCAACAAATCTATGAAATCCCACTTATTCCCTATTAAGGAGGAAGGTAAGTCACTTTCTTTCATAGCCAAAAACATCAGCAAAGATGAGAATGGAGACTTCACTCTGCGAGCAAACATGTAGGTAGACTTTATGTCTTTACAGAACAAGTGGCAATGTTTGTGCAAAAGAAGCATTGCATTATTTCCTCTGCAGCCCTATTTTCATAGTTGTATTCTGAAGAAATCTGTATACATTCATTACTAGATTTAGACCTGGGGCATTTGTCAAAGGTCATGAATGAGTAAAAGGCTTGGTCCTCATCCTGAGGTATTGGAAGGTGGTAGAATCTTTAGGAGGTGGGCTCAGGGGAGGAAATGATGTACTTGGGAACTAGTGTCTTCAAAGAGGATAAAGACCCTTCCTCTTCCTACCTCTTGCTTCCTGGCTGCCATCAGATGAACCGTTTTTCTTCCCCCCCACACACACACATTACACCATGATGCTTTGCCTGGCTACAGACCCAAAAGCAGCAGGGTCAACTGATCATGGGCTGACATCTCTGAAGCCTAATCCAAACTAAGTCTTTCCTCCTTAAAATAGATTTTCTCAGGTATTTGTCACAGTGACAGAAAGCTGACTAACATCCAAAGTAGGACACATGTAAAGGGGCTCACTGCAGTGCTGCTTATATCAGCAAAAAGGAGAAATTAAAATGACTCTTAGTAAGGAATGGGTACATTCCTATACTTGCATAGTAGAGTGCTGTACATGTTCAGGAGCGTGAGCCAATGAACTAAAGCAACATAGCACCTCAGAACTGAAAGTCACAAATTTCTCAAGTGGGAAAAGAGCAAGGTGTAAATTTGCATCAGTGAAATCAGTATCAACTACTTTAAATTAACTAAACAGTGCTATTGAGAGTTAAGGCCAACAGTGCAAGACAGTTAAGGCCTAACTCCCCACCTGAAACAGAGTTCGTGTTCTCTAAAAATCTAAGAATGAGTTTTAGGATTGACGGAGGTTTGAGTAGGAAAACTTTATTGGGAAAGAAAGCTTCTGCCTCAGAGAGACAAAAGGGGAAACCCAGAAAGTGGGTAACTTGCCTGCCTCAATTCTCAGAGGGCTTTTATGGAGCAAAGCCACGAGATGAGGCAAATCCAAAGTGGGACAAAATTACAGTCAAACAGTAAACATTGCAAATATAATAGCTTGGGTTACATTGGTACGATGAGAAATCACACAAAATAGGCAAACCGTGAACTCTTTTCTGGAGAGGTGGGTTAAAGTCTTAGGCCTCCACCCCAGGAGATTGGTGCCCATTTTAGAATATCAAATGCTATTGTTTATCCTAGGGAAGCTGGCACCCTCTTTAGAATTTCTGGGGATGCCTATTTAGAATATCAGTTATGGATATTTTTCTTACATGGGTGGGATAGCTTTTTCCCACTGGCAACACTAATGTCCAAATTGGCTTTTTTGCTTTCTTCCCAGGGCCAGTCCTATCTGTCTAACATATGTCTAGCTCGCTTTTCTACCTATAATACTCTCAGAGGAAAAACATATAAGTATCATGGTTGGGAAGCACCCTCATACCTCAATATAGTGGTTACAGTGGTGAAGGGAGGAGAAAAGGAGACCAGAGAGCAAGCAGCTGCATTTGAACTATAATGTGGGGTCTGAGTCATCTCTGGCAGATCTGGGTGTTGTATGACGAGATCACATTGTCTGTAGGAGTTTGTCAGATTTTAAGTCCTTCTTTGTTTGTTAACTCATATTAACTGTACATGTTATCAGAACTCGGTGTGACTGTGCCTTGCACGTAGCATGCATTGGTCTGAGTCCAACCAGGCTTTCTCTCCTGTTAACTCAAATTCCATATGGAAAGGCTTAGCTACACATCTCAAGCCCAAACATGTCATTATTTTAGTGAACTGCCTTCTGTGTTATCTCTTGCTTCGGTTACACAGCCCCAAAGAGCAGTGCTGCTCAACCAAACCAATGTGAGATGGGGGTGGAGGCCAGGACAAAAAGAAGGCTCTTCTCCTAATTCCTCAGGATCCAGCCTTCATAGATGCTGGATGTCTTGCTGTGGATGTCTTACTGCAGCTGGTGTCTTGCTCCCCCTCCTCTTGGCTCACCCATGCACAGCTCAAGGGTTCCCAACTCAAGCTTGGGCAAGCTTTGGCACTTCTTTCTTTCTGTTAACCTATGGTTGGCCCTGCTGCCTCTGGATGCCCTTTCCTGTCCTCCACTCACCCACCTACCAAACTTAGAGGCTCTCTGTTCTCTTTCCCAGGTTGCTGAAGACTGACAATACCACATGGAAAGTAGTGTCCACACCACCTGCTTCATATCCACACTCTCCTTCATGGGTGTCCACCTGGTCACCAGTCATTCTTCACCATGAGGAAGTGCATTATGAAGCTAGCAATTGGGGGCCACTGGATGCTGGCTCCAGGATCCCAGGATCTTCAAACTACCTTACCTAAAAAGGCTCAGGATTCACACATCACATGCATGCATCCAGCTGTGTGCACTGTTGTAGTGTTGTTTAGTGACTAATGGCAAGGAGAGGCTTGCACACATCAGCATAGACAAATATTTTTCCCCTGTGGTTGGTTGAATCCACAGCTATGCAGCTCTTGGGCACAGGGGAACTCTCCTGCTGTATGTGAGTCTCCACCATTTATCTATGTACTTCTATTTTAGTGTCACTCCATGGCAGCATGAAAGAATAATTTGGGGAATAGGCAATAGAGCATAGCTTTCTTCAGAGAAATACCAACCTCAGATTTTACCCTATGTTTTTCCAGAGTTGTCACTCTATTACTGAACCACAGTAATCTGAACCACATCATCCATAGCAAGATCAGATATTCACATAAATAAGAAGCTTGATTGCTGCTTTCAGGAGCATGTGCAGGGGCAAGCAGGGCCTGCTGTGCTTTAGTCCCAGGTTTTTATGGGAAGGCAGTTGCCCCACTATGCCTACCTCTTTCCAGGCCTTCTCAAGGCTACTGCTCCTGCTGGGGTGATGACAAGAAGGAAACCCAAGAAGGCTTGGAGAGAAGATGCTGGGAACACACATAAGGGGGTGAAGCTCGAGCAGAGCAGGGCCTGGGAAGCAGCCAGATCTCTGTGTGCTGTGTGGACACTGCTGGCCCACAGGCCACTTGACCTTAGACCCAAGGCCTGGGAAAGTGCCACTTCCCTGCTTTGGTTGTATTTATGGTTCTGTGCAAGCTTCCTATTTATGTGAACATCTGACAGAAGAGGGCTTTTATTTGGCCAGATGCCAAGCCAGACAGGAGGATGTTTGCTGTGGGTGACAGTTGCCTCTGTCCAGGGCCTGTCTCTGCTAAGGCCACAGGGTTTCAAGGCCCTGTCCTGAGGGCTTTGCCCTGTAGATGAGCTCAGATATTTGATATCTGAAACCTTCTGTGATGAAGTTCTGGAAAATTCCTGCTGTAGCACATCTATTCTCCCACTGTTAGCCAGAAGCAGGGCTAATCATTCCTTGTGAAATGAGAATACAGTTCATCAGGAATGCATGGTTGTTCACTCCCAGTTTCCATGCGGCCCAGCCTTAGGGGAGCAGCAAACACTGGAGGGATTCATATCCACTTCAGCCCAGTGGATCTTCTGTAGAGGATAGAGCCCTGTGACAATCTGCTGCAGCTGCACTGTCTGCAGAGCAGAGGCCACAGCAGCTCCCACACACAGTGAGGGCCAGAACACAGAGTCCCACAGTACTGACCAGGGCATTAGTCTGGCCCCTGTGCCACAGTCAGATGAGCTGGAAGGTTCTGGGCAGAGTAGCTACTGACTGGCTTGGCTTCCAGCCCTGAGAGACTGAAGACCAAAACCAGGATCCCCTCGGCTACTAACCACCAAGTTGGGGCACCCATACAGACATTTCCATTTTTAGTTTGCAAGAGAAAAAACTAAGCTTTCATAAGTAGAAATTCACTAATGTAAATGCACCGTTTGACAAAGGGCTAAAGTCAGCCATCCACATGGAAAGTACTGGAAATCTCTGCCTGTGTCAGTGGGAGGGAGGAGACACTTGCAAACAGGGGCCCCCTCCCAGCCAACACTGCTTCCACCCTCTCCAGGCATCCAGGGGGCACTTTAAAAAACATTTACAGAGAGGATTTAGGCAAATTTGTTCTATTTATTTATTACTATTCCAGAGCCCTGACCACAGACTATTGGGTAATCTTTAATTAGTCCTTCCTCTCTATACCTTTGAGACCAGCAAGTCTCCCTATCAGAGGAAGCTGGCATCAGACTGAAGGGTTCTGCCCAAGCCTGAGTCACTTGGGCAATGAGATTCAATCAAGACACCAAAAGTCTTGAAGGCTAAGCAGAATACAGGAGCTGCTGCCATCCCTGTCTCGCAGGGTCTGCCAGCTTGAGTTCTGGTCCATTTACAGCCTTCCTGTCACCATCTGCACTGACAGGTGGCACCATGGGAAACCATCCACACAGGGGACAGTTGTTTGGGAGCAACCTTGGGTCAGGAGCAGCCATGGATCTGAATCAACCTATAAGACAGGGCTTGTCCTGGCCCCTGTGTTTTCCAAGAAAAGAAATACAGAAACTAAGTCAGCACTGGTAACAGATGAGAAAAAAGTATCTCCCAAGGTGACCACAAAAGAATGTAATAAAATATAGGGTGATCTCATTACAGATTCAAAGGGAGCCATTAAGAAAAGCAAAGAAAAAAAAAGATGATGTGTCAGAAATTACAGAAAAACCCCATTACTGTAGCCCAGCAAATGGCATGTGAGAGACAGAATGAACAACTGCATAAGCTAAAACATTGTGCATTACCAAAGAATGGAAACATTTTAAATGTTTTTTAAAGCATTTCTTTCTTGTTTAAAAATATTTAGAGCTTTCAAAATGTTCCCAGGGCCGGAGATTTAGTGCAGTGGCCTGCCTCGCAAGTGCAAGGTCCTGAGTTTGATCCCCGGTAACCACAAACAATGTTGGGCATGGTGACTCACGCCCATCAGCCATCAATACCACATACCACAGTGCCGGGTGTGGTGGCTCACGTCTGTAATCCCAGCACTCAGGAGGCAGAGACAGGAGGATTGCTGAGTTTGAGGCTTGCCTGGGCTCCATAGTGAGCTCAGAACCAGCCTGAACTCCAAAGCGAGACCCTGTCTAAAAAAAAAAAAAAAAAAATGTTCCCAAATATCCACCAGTGAAGGATAAGCTCTAAATTCTAACCTAGATGAAGCTTTTTGAGAGAGAGAGAGAGAGAGAGAGAGAGACTATGCTGGCCGCTCTTGGAAAAAGAACATGTTTCACGTCAGATTCACAATTTCCACATGTTTTAGTCATAATGTAATATGGAATCCCTTGAAGTACAGGGAACTTGAGGCACAAACTAATGTATTATTCAGTTTTAGATACATGTACTATTTTGGGGGATGCTGTCTCTTGGTGGTTTGCTTTCATTATCTAAGTATATTGCTAGCCAGGAGATGGGAATTTCTGTCCATCAAGGCCTGGGCTGGGATCTCTGGGATCCCAGATGAGTCCTGGCCTGTCCTACCCATGACCTTGAACTCTACTACTCATACAATTTGGGTATCTGTACAAATGATTTCTGACTTCCAACCCCAGAGCCACAGAAATGCAGCTCCAAATCAGGCTGCTAAAATCTGAATTGAGAAGCTATCCTGCTCCTGACTTGCCTCTATGAGTTCATTTATGCAGCATTGCTCATTAGAAAAGGGTAGATATCAAGACGGCACAATTGCTTGTCCTAGATGGGCACATAAATTCCTGCTCCTAGAAGCTGAGCTAGAGCCTCTGTCATAAACTAGAGGTCAGTTGCAGCTCCAGCAGGTGTTCCCTGTCATCCCTGTCACCATTTCCTGCTTGGGAGACACCAACAGATGTACAGCCACTGCCCTCCCTAGATGGCTCAGCATGCGATTTAGAGGAGATGGGATGTGATTTGGAGCCCTAGATCTCTAGCAATAGCCTCATTTGTAGTCTCTGAGTTCTGTGTGGTTACAAACAAATCCCAGGAGGTCATTTTGTACCCAGTCAGATGTCCCGGAAACCACAGGCAGAAGTGGTATAATCTAAAAAAACAGAGAAGTCACAAGTCATGGGCTATATTTTTTAATATTATCTCCAAAAATGTAAAATTGAAGCAACTCTGTTGGCCCATTGATGAACAAGGCCATCTTAGAGCACAAGCAGAGACATGTAAGATGACTAGCTATTTCTGGCTATTTTTTTTCATAGCCTCTCACTAAGCTACCTTCCCAGCCCTTTTTATTTTTCATTTGTTTTGAGACAGGGTCTCACTAAGTAACTCAGGTGGGGACAAACTTGCCTCAGCTTCCTAGAGTGCTGGAATTACAGGTGAGCACCACCATGTCTGGGTCCAGGCTGAGTTTTTTATCAATAGGGTCTGTGTCATGTCTGTTGAGCTTGATCCTAGCACAGTGCCAGGCCCAAAACAACCAGACTTGGAAGCTCCATTGCAAGTTCAACCACCTCACATGTTAGCAGCCTGTTGCTCATTCTGACTTACTGTGTTGGAGATGAACAGGTCCCCTCATTCCAGCCTCAAAAGACCCTACCTCAGGCCTAGACTCCATCTTTCTTTTCATGTTCACTTTTATTACCCCACAAAGGTTTTTTTCAAATGCTTTTCACATGTCTCCAGTAGAACCATGAATGTGTAAGGAGCAGTACCCATCCAGCTCTGAGAGCAGTCTGCCCACGACCCCCAAGGTAACAGTGAGCACATAACACAACCAAGGGAAAGGCACCAGGCCAGTGGCCACAGCAGTGTTCTCCAGTCCAGGAGTCTCTCCCCCAGGGCCTCCAAGTTTCCTGTCCCCATGCCTAAATGCCTAGATGGACTTATGTACCCCAGCTGTGGGGTCAAAGCCATGTTTCCATATCATATATAAGAAAAAGAAGAAAGGAAGTATTGGGACCGAAGAATCTTCATTTTATAAGTCACCCCTATCTGATGTTTAAAATATGAACAAACTTTGTACTTTGTAAAAACATCCTGTGCAAATGTGATATATAATCTGTAAAAACAACTTGTGACAACTTGCTAATTATACTAATTGTGTAAGCTTCCCTGAAAAAACTTTAAGCAAACCCATAAAGTTCCTGGTCATCCTGGTTGCCAAGTAACAGAGATCTCCTGAGAGGACATAGCTCACATAACTTAGCAGTGAGATATCCCCCAGAACTGTTCTCACCAAAGATTTCCTTTGTTAGCTGTCCCACAAAATGACTCTGTATTTCCTGTTTCTCCCTACCAATGACCACCTGATAAGTATGATAGATCAGACTGTTAGCCAATCACTAGAAGGTTTAGGTCCCCCTCCCATGTGTAACATGAAATTCCCTTAAAAGGGGCCAGTACCCATTCTTCTGGGTCTCCAATCTAATATTGGTAGACCCACTGAATGCTGTGCTAATAAAAGTTCCCTTGTTCATTAGATGCATGTGCTGGTCTTCTTTGGGAGAGCATGATCATCCAGGCATTACAGAAGGAAGTCTTGTGGGGTAGGATCCAGGAGTAGCTCCCTCCTGGCAATGCAGCAACGTCAGTGGATGTAGAGAGTATCATACTTAGAGAAATAAGGCAGGCATCAGAAGAAACAAAACTTAAGTATTAAAAGAAAAAAATGGTGGAAAAAGAGTAGGACTACTTGCTTTCTTTTGAAATAGCACATGCAATGTACAAGTTAAAGAATGTGTCAAAATATTTCATCCCTGAATATTCAGTGAATAATACCATATATCATAATATTATATTCTTTTTTTGCACTCTAACATCATTTTTCAAAATTTTATTGATACGTGTTTGCAATGCATAATGAAAACATTCATTGAGGAGCATTGTATCTATGAATATCATACCTTAATCCTTTATTTCTATATTTCTTGAAAAAAAATTTAACAGAAAATGTAATTTATTAAGAACTTCATGAACAGAAGAGGCCCTTAGCAACTGTTTTGGCCCCTAGCAACTCAAGATTCCTATACTGAGACAAGAGGAAGTAGTATAATATTCTTTAAGTAAAAAAAAAAAAATGTGTGGTTTTACGAAAAGGGGTGGAGGCACAGGAACACAGAGCCCAAGCATATTAGTACTGACCATGATTCACTGTCTCTGTCTGTATTCACCAGTCTCACATCTGAGTGTTTAGCCAACCTCACATTGAAAGTATTTGAGGAAAGTACCACATCTGTACTAAGCATCTCATGTCACAGTTTCCTAAGCAATCCAGTATAATGACTACTAGTATTACTAGGTGTGAGGAGTAATCTAGGTTGGACAAGGGGTAGGGCAGGGTCTAGGTAGATTCTATGCTAACACCACACCACTTACACAAGGAACTTGGGTGCTGTTGGTTTCATATCTACAGGGTTTTATGAAATCAAACTCCCAGAGATACTGAAGGATGATCCTATTTTAAAATTATTGGAAGGTACAGTTATGTTTATCCATGTTTGCCTTGGTTTTTGTCCAAAGTACATTTTTAATGTATTTTTTTGAGCACATATAGACCTTCACTGGCTAGCTCCCCCTGTGGGCTCTGTGCAAGCTCCTGGGACCAAGAGAAACCTTCCTTGCTCCTCCCTCCACCAACCCACCCCCCCCCCAGTCTTGCCCTGGGTGCTCCTCACAGGTCTGCTCAAGAGATCAGCCCGCAGTTGCCCCCTCATAGGTTTGCTTAAGGAGACCAGTCCGCAGCTACCCTGGAAGCCCCTGAGAAGCCAGGTCCTAGGATGCCCTCACCCAAGAGTTTCCTCCTGTGCAGGCACAGAGCTGGTCACTGCCACAGGCCTGCTTTTGGCTTTCTTTGGAACTTGGATTGTGGGGGAAGAGGATGGTCTCTCATTTCTGGATCAGCCCTGAACTCTTCTTATCCCCTGTCCTTCCTAGTTGAGGCACAGCTCATGCAGGGCAGCCAGGCTCAGAGCTCAAGGTGGCTCAGCTGCTGCAGCCCAGGCCAGGCCTGGCTTCCACCTGGAAGGGAGGTTTTGTGTATCAGTGCCTGTGGTGCCCACATGTTGGGACTTGGTTTGGGTGGCTCTTCTGGACACAGGATCCCTGTGCGTGTGGAGCTGTATCCTCTGCCTTTCTGGATGTTCACACAGGTCCGTGAGAATCTCTCCTGGAGCTAGTTCCTCCTGGTGTGCTTTGAACTTGGCTTGTAAAGGGTCTACTCACTGCATCAGTGCCAGGAGATGGATGCCCTGTTGCACGCAGCACCAACATCCACTTTAGCCTTCCCTCCCTATGCCCTGAGTTCCTGTCCCCCAGCAAGACAGCATTTTCCAGCATCATTTTAGCCCTGGAGATGTCTGTGTAAATAAAATATATGCAAATGGGAAGGGAACCTGGATATGCAGGTGAGGAAGGGGCTATCATTAAGATGAGTCATCTCCATGTGCCAAGTCCCCATGAAGAATATGGCCATTAAGTGCTGCAAAAGTGGGCACACAAAATAAATTCAAAATAGGCCAAACTGTGCATAGCAAGAAGTAGTCTCCACCCAAGGCCCTGCTTCCTTGCTAGGGGCAGAGGTTCCCAGAGAATCGATTTAGGCACCTCTGAAGTGTCCCTTGACCTCAGCCTCAACAGGAGTGGGCTGAGACTCAGGCCCCTCTGCTTCACCCACCTTCATTCCCATTGGCCATGGTGCCTAGAAATTCCCCCAAAAACTTCAAGGTGAGCTCAGGAGTCTCAGGACCCTGTCCATGGCCCTTGATGCCAGGAAGTTACTCAGGATGCAAACCCTACATGCAAATCTAAACATGGCCATGACCACAACTGCTGCATCAAAAAAAAAATGAGATTAAAATTGAGAATGAGACTTTTCCCTCAGCCAGGATGGAATAATACACACTTGAACTAAAATTGGAAATTCAGGATAGAAATAGGTTTTTGATGATTACAGATGGTAAGTTGATCTCGTGTGTCTCATCTCTTCTCCTGCCAGAGAACCCAGTAAAATTCCTAGAAAGAAATATATGATTCAGAAAGAGATCATTACTGAACATGGTCACAAACAGACAAGCTCAAGAGGGGGGCCAACTTTCAGGGCACATGGAGCTAATGGGGAGTCTGTATAAAGACCAGGGGCTGAACTCAAGATCACCCCGGGTGTAAACAGGGCTCTTGATTCCCCTTTCCTTCCAGAATTTTCCAGGGTTTCAAAGCTATTTATCTTTTTCTAGTATATACAGTCTGCATGTACTCCACAATTTCAGAACAATTATAAGAATTTTATATGTAGAAATGTAACTGTTTTGAAGAGAATTCTTTTCAAACCCTCCAGACTCCCTGTTTGGTGCTGAGGGGCTCCAATTTAAGGAAAAGCATGCCTTGAAAGAATTCACAGGAACAGGCAACCCTGAAGTTCATGTGGAGTTTATCGCACTCATCAGCTTTTCACAACCAAAAGAGGCCACTTGGACACAACAAGAGGAGGCACTTGAAGCACCTTGGAAACAGAGATTGACAAGGTTTCCCATGCCAAGCCACCCCACCCATGCAGTGCCACAGCGCCGAGGGAGAGACTATTTTGCTGGGAAGCCAAAATACCCAGCATTCTGGAAAGCTGAGGCAGGAGGATCTCTAAGTTCCAACCCACCCAAGGGACCCTAGTGACTTAGTGATATCCTGTCTCAAAGTAAAAAGTAAAAGGTGTGGGGGCCGGAGGGTTAGCTCAGTGGTTCCGATGCCTGCCTCGCAAGTGCAAAGTCCTGAGTTTGATTCCGGGTAACCACATACAGTGCTGGGAGTGGAGACTCACACCCACCAACAATCAATACCACATACCACAATGCTAGGCGTGGTGGCTCACGCCTGTAATCCCAGCACTTGGGAGGCAGAGACAGGAGGATTGCTGAGTTTGAGGCTTGCCTGGGCTACATAGTGAGCTCAGGGACAGGCTGAACTACAAAGCTAGACCCTGTCTCAAAAAAAAAAAAAAGTAAAAAGTGGGAAGTAGAGCTCAGTGCAACAACTCTGAGTTCAGTTCTAGTATTGGGAAAAAAAATGAGAGTTAAAATTGCAAGAGGATTGGATTCAGCAAACAGGGGTCCATTCCTTTGATGTATTTAATATATTTTAAGCAAATATTATGCATGACTTTCTCAGCATTATTCTAAAGAACCTGCAGGGACTTGGGAAGTAAGTGAAAAATGATCATCATTCAAGGACTGGCGAAATCATTGAGCCAGCCCAGTGGAGGTGACAACACACACGTGCTCAGTTGGCACTCATTCTGGGTCTACCTCTGTCCCTGCTCCCTGCACCTTGTGTTCCCACATGAGGCTCACACTGTGGATGTCACCTGGGCTCCCAGCTGCCCAGCATAGAAGGGTGGCAGGTGGATTTATATGTCCCAGGTTGCAAACTGAGATGCTAGCCCAGGGTGACATCCATGGTCAGTAACAGCTATTGACATTGAGGCCACGACACTCTGAGGTCCCAGCACCCACTGAGGGACAGTGGCTCAGTCCCTGGGGTCCTGTCTCACTCCTACATAGCGGTGGTCACCGTGACAGAAATGCAGATCTCTCTGTGTCAGCCACAAGGCCAGTGATGTGCTCTGATCCTAAACAACCTTCTACTTCCCCTGTGATTCCATAGGGGCCAAGGGAGGTCATTAGGATGCTTGCTCCCTATGTAAGCTCCATCTTTAGAATCAGCTTAAGACCACAGATCAGAAAGCCCTATGGTGAATCCCAGGTTCCCAGGATTTCCCATTTGGGTAGACTGAAGCTGAGACAGATGCCAGAGAGTCACCAGGGCTAGAAGTAGATTATGCCAAGTGTCCTTTGTGGAGTTAGGATTTGGGCTGGGGTCTTATGGGGTGGAAATGACTGAGTTAAAAGCCTCCAGGCAGTGCTGGGTTATTAGCTATTGTTCTGTCCCAGCATGGCATTCTCCCCAGTGTGGTCTGTTTTGTTTCACTGTAATGAAATGTATCTGGGATTACAGATCTGGGCACTGAAGGGTGAAGGCCAGGTCTGGTGGCAGCCAGTGAGTGCACCACATGGCAAGAGACAGGAAAGTGCTCCTGAATGTCTGTGTGCTCTGGTCTCTCCTTATGGAGCTGCCAGAATTGAGCTCTGGGAGCTTCCCCCAGTGACCTCTCCCCATCCTTATCTCCTCCCAAGGTTTTAACCCTGAACCCTCCAACTGGGTTCAGATTCCTCCCTCTAATATCACTCAAAAGAGATCAGCTTCCAACTCAAGTACACCCATGGGATGCTGAAAATGCTCCCAATCAGGAGCAGCTTCTGGAAGATGGTGACACAGGGCTGTCTGTAATACATGCATGAGATACTTGATCAGCCTACCCTGTGCCTGAAGGACACCACCTCACAGATCCCAGGCAGTGGACACTCATGCTCTGGGTGGCACCAAGGAGCCACCTTGATGGGAGAACTGGAAAACCTGTGTTCAGTTTATGGCTCACTTGGCAGGATGCAGAGAAATTCTCCCTAGAGAGGAGGCTCCCTTGTTATTGCCTGACCTATTGGAGGCCTCTCCTTTCCTCCTTCCCTGCCTCCTTGCACCTGCATCTTCCTTGTCTCTGGCTCCCTCAAAGGTGCCTCAGTGGCTCCCACATTATGAATAGGATCCAGAGCCTGAGGGATGAGGTACCTTTCCCTAGGGAGGGACTCACATAATGCTACCTGGGCCTCCTCTCAGTCCTGGCCAATCCCACCTGCACTCTTCAGTGTCCTGAACCAGATTTGGGTATATATGGGAGGCCAGCAACAGCCCTCAAGCAGTTCTATGAAGGAAATTCATAGCAGTGAATGCATACACTTGGAAAATAGAGCAAACTGAAATAAACAATCTAATGATGAACCTCAGACAATTAGAAAAAGAGGAGCAAAGCACATACTAGAAAGGAAATTATACGAATCAGAGTGGAAATTAATGCAATGGAGACAGAACAAGACAAAGAATCAATGAAACAAAGAGTTGGTTCTTTGAAAGGATAAATAAGATCGACAGACCCTTAGCCAACCTTATCAAACAAAGGAAGGAAAAGGCTCAAATCCATGCTATAAGGAATGAAAATGGGGAAATCAGCACAGATCCAGAAGAAGTCCAAAGGATCATAAACACGTTCTTTGAAAATCTATACTCCAAGAAGATGGAAAATCTAGAAGAAATGGATAGATTCCTAGAAACATGAACTTCCAAAGCTGAATGAAGAGGATATAAAAATGTTAAACAACCTGATATCAACCTGGGAAATTGAAAATGTAATTAAAAACCCACCAACAAAGAAAAGCCCTGGTCCTGATGGCTTCACTGCTGAATTCTACAAAACTTCTAAAGAAGAGTTAATACCAGTACTTCTCAATCTTTTTAATGAAATCAAAAAGGAAGCAGTACTCCCCAAATCATTCCTTGAAGCAACCATCACCTTGATTCCAAAGTCAGGGAAAGATCCCACCAAAAAAGAAAACTACAGGCCAATCTCTCTAATGAACATTGAACCAAAAATCCTAAATAAGATACTTGCAAACAGAATACAGAGAGTTATCAAGAAAATCATACACCCTGATCAAGTCGGATTTATCCCAGGGATGCAAGGCTGGTTCAACATATGTAAATCAATCAATGTAATAACTATATTAACAGACTCAAGGACAAAAACCATATAATTATCTCAATAGATGCAGAAAAAGCATTTGACAAAATCCAACACCCATTTATGATCAAAACCCTACAGAGAATTGGAATCGATGGACTTTATCTCAATTTAATACAAGCTATTTATGAG
>PVIC010022088.1:0-27982 GCA_004025085.1 Thryonomys swinderianus
CTTTGGGAAATTTGTACCAGTATATGCCACAAGTTAATTCTCATTTTTACCCATATCCCTACCCACTCCCCCTTCCTCCCCCCTTTATACATGCTCTTTTATTTTCTTTCTGTATCATATTTATTCCTTCCCCTCATCACATCACATTTCATCCATCCTGTCTCCAGATGAAGGATTTCCTTTTTGTTCAAGTAGTGGAATTACCTTACAGTGTGTGTATCTGTCCGTGTGTGTGTGTGTGTGTATCTGTCTTGTGTCATATTCTTATTGCTGAGACACAGTACCTGACACCTACAACTTAAAGAAGCAAAGTTTATTTTGTTTCATACTTTCAAAGGTTTCAGCCTGGGCTTGGCAGGTGAACCACAGGAGCAGGAAGGTGAGAGGGATGAGGCAGGGGAAAGCTGCTCACACCATGGTGTCAGGAAGCAGCTGGTAAAGGGAAGTGCGGTAAGAGAGAAGCACTTCCGGTGATGGCTGCTGTGACCACCTCTCCGAGCCAGATTCCACCTCCCAGCAGCAAATGAACTGGAGTGTTCCTGCCGCGGCCACCTTCCCAGAGCCTTGCCCATGAATGCATGAGCCTTTTGGGAGACATTTGCAATCCAAACCAAAATAGCATGTGTCACATCTTCCTCATCAATTCATCTGTCTTTTATTTATTCATCTATCATTGCAAAAGAGTTGTTTCTGGATCTTGACCATCATCTGTAATGAGATGCAGGCTTCTCTTTGAGGTGGTGACTTTATTTCCTTGGGATAGGCATTCAAAGTGGTTTTGCTAGATAGTTTATTTTTAAGTTTTTCAGAATACTTCATACTGTGGTGCATAATGGCTATACCGATTTCCATTCCCACCAGCAGTGTCCAGGAGTTCTCTTTCCTTTCTCTCCTCACCAGTGTTTTTTGATAACGACCCGCTAACAGGTGTGAAACGGTATGTCATTGCAATCTCTATCAAGATCCCAATGACATTTTTCACTGAAATAGAAAAATTCAACCCTAACATTCACATCGAACCAAGAAGATCCCCAACAGCTAAAGGAAGGGCAGGAAGAAAGCTGAAAGCACCAGGCTTGCTGATTTCAAACTGTGTCAGTCATCGAAGTCAAAGCAGCACTGCACTGGCATGGAAAAGAATAAAGAGCTCAGAAGTAGTAAACTGTACATTTATGGTTGATTAATTTCCAGCACGGCAACAAGAATCACAATGGAGAAAGAATGGTTTTTAGTAAGTGGGGATGGGAAAACTGGCTATCTTTGTCCAGAAAGGAAGGAAAGACAAAAGAAAGAATTGAGACTATTCCCTTATCCCATACACAGAACAAACTGAAATGGATCAGAGACTTAAACTGGAGACTCGAGACTAGAAAACTCTGAGACAATATCACTGGAAGAAAGCTCCTTGACATTGGTAGCGGCAATGACTTTTTTGGGAACTGTCACCAAGAAGACAGGCAACAAAAGCAAAAATAAACAAGTGGGACAACGTCAAGTCCAAACATTTGTGCACAGTAAGGGAAACAATCAACAAAATGAAAAGGAATGCAATAGAATAGGGGAAAATATTTGTATACCATATATCCAATAAGGGGTTAATATCCAAACTATATAAGCGACTAATACAATGCAACAGCAAGAAGCAAAAACTGATTTGTTCCCTAGAGAGCTATCCCCGTTGTTGGCTGCATTAATAACTTGTTCCTTTTATTGTTGAACAGCAATTCATTATACGGATGTACAATTTGCTTAACTACTCATCCATTGAAGGATTTCAATCCGTTTTTGATTATTGCACAGGAAACTGCTATGAATAGTCATGTACGAGAATTTGTGTGAACGTGAATAAGTTTACAACTCACTAGGAGTATAATTGTCGGGTCATATGGTAAGAAATCATGAAACTATTTTCCAGGGTAGTGCTGTAATTTTTCATTTCCAATAGAAATGTTTGAGAGTTCCAGTTGTCCTATATGCTGATCAGGACTCCGTATTGTCAATATCTTTTGTTGACCATCTTAATAAGTGTGTAATGACATCTCATTATAGCTTTAATTTGCATTTTACAAACGGTATGGAATTTATCAGCATTTTCTAGTTGATGCCTTGTCTTGATATTAGTTTAACATTTTTCACAGAATGTTAGTTTCAAATTTTAAAAATATTTATCAATTTTTCCTTATGGAGATGAGAAATATATAAGCACAAAATTTTCCAAGTAAGTAAAAAAAGCTAACAATCCAGAATTCTTTGTTTATTAAAAATATTGTTCAGGGGCCAGAGATTTAGCTCAGTGTTTCAAGCGCCTGCCTCACAAGCGCAAGGTGCTGAGTTTCATCCCCGGTAACCACATACAATGTGGGGAGTGGAGACTCACACCCACCAGCCATCAATACCACATACCACAGTGCCGGGCGTGGTGGCTCACGCCTGTAATCCCAGCACTCGGGAGGCAGAGGCAGGAGGATTGCTGAGTTCGAGGCTTGCCTGGGCTACATAGTGAGCTCAGGGCCAGCCTGAACTACAAAGCGAGACCCTGTCTCAAAAAAAGAAAAAATGTTCAGGCCAGGCATGGTGGTGCACACCTATGATCCCAGCACTTGGGAAGCTGAGGCAGAGGATCACTGAGTTCAAGGCCAGCCTGGACTATACAACAGGACCCTGTCTCAAACCAAACCAAACCAAACCAAACCAAACCAAACCAAACCAAACCAAACCAAACCAAACCAAAACAAATCTTTCAGGGACAAAAGTGAAAAGAAAAAAATGAGATGAAAGAAAATAAACATGATTTATCACCAGCAGATCTACCATAAAAGAAAAACCAAGACGTTCTTCATACAGAAAGAAAAAGACAATGAAAGCATAATTTAAAAATTGAGAATGAAGAGAAAGCACCAGAATGGGTAAAGATATGTATAAATGTAAGATTAGCCATCTCAGCCAAGCATGGTGGCACACATCTGTTATCTGAGCCCTTGGGAAGGAGACTGAGGCAGGAGAATCTCCAGGAGTTTGAGGTCAGCCTGGGCTACATAGTGAGCTCAAAGCCAGCCTGAACTACACAGCAAGAGCCTGTCTCTCTCCCAAAAGAGTTTAAAAATTATGTTATATTAATGAAAGCAAAATTATATTATCTGTTGTGGCTTATAATAAATATAAAGAATATTTAAAATGAGTACATTACACAGGGAAAACATATGGACTTCCATTTCAATTGAGGTAAAGAGATGACAAAGGTTGTTTATATATGATGTAACCATAGAGCAATGAATAAAAGCAAAGAAACAAAAACCAAAACAATATGAAACCAAAAGCTATCCGAAGATAGCCTCTACAGCTACTGTTATGACTTTGTCTCTGATTTCAGATAACCATCCTTACACCACTGTATGCTGCAGACCTTTGACACCCGCTTCCACCAGCAAACTGTGAGACTTAGGAGCCATCTTTATGTATTTCTTAAGTATGAAATCTGTGGGACGCTGGGTGAACACTGTCATGAGGTTCATGTCTTTTTCGTGTGCATCATGGACGAAAGTTTTACGTGCTGCCCTTCTAACACCGCACTCCTGGTAACGTCCGCACTTGGCACTGCACACACATCTGCACGGCGTGGCGACTCCGAGGAGTGCACGTGGCACGTCCCGTGGGACTCACTGTGTCCACGACAGCTCGTCAGAGCCGGACGACCACTGCAGAGCCGTCTTGTCACAGCTCAGATACCTCATCCATTTGATGAACACTTTTTATATTTCATTTACAGTGGACAGAGCTACTCCTTGAGTATTTGCAACATAGATTTGCTCTTTATAACAAAAAAGAAAGCTCCTGGCGCTAAAGAAAAGAGGTTAATGTGTGCTATGCACATGTACCGACTTCCCACAGAAAATGTAAATGTTATGTACCGTACACATGTACTAATAAACTAAAATAATAAAAAAATAGAGATGGAAGGAGGGTGGGTGGAGGAAAGGGGAATGGGTGAGACAGTAACTGAGATCTTATGTTCATGTACCAACTGCCCATGAGGAATGCAATCATTACGTACTGCAAACATGCACTACTAAAAATTAAAAGTTTTTAAGTATTGAAAAACAAAATTCAAATAAAAAATAAAGCTCAAGTGTGAAAATGTCAGAAGAAATCAGTATCTTTAATAGTGACACACACTACCCTTAGTGCAGAGGCAGAATGAGCCTTTAAGCGAAGTATTTTCTCTTTCCCCCTGCCTTTCCCCTTGATTTTTGTTTTCTGGGGGAGACATTTTCATCTTCACTTTGCATATGAGGAAGACTTGGGTTTAGAAATAGGACACTGTTTGCCCTGGCGGTGCAAGTGTGCTCTGTGCTCCTTCTCGTCTATCAGACTCTGATGAGGGCGTGTGCTAGGCTACGTGGAACTCCCTGGAACCCAGCATACCTTTGCCATGCTTTATGCTTTTGCTCATGAAATTTCTTTCTCTGGACCACCTTTAGAGCCTTTTATTGCCTGGAAAACTTCTGGTCATCCTTTAAAACCTTTGTATCCCTGTTGTCTGAATAACCAGTGTGGCACAGACTAGTCATTCAGAAAATACTTATTGAACTGACATGAACTAGAATACAGTGGGGTTCATAGGTAGCCTATATCCAGGTGCATAAGAGGCAGGTGTTTCCTAGAACAGATCACGTTCCAGTATTATTTTTTGAGAAGTATGTCCTTTCAATGTGGAACACCCAAGGATAGCATCCAAATTTTTAAAATCATCATTCAAGGGTCTGCCTTTGATTTGTCAATGCTCATTGTCTTAGTCTGTTTCCTCTTGCTGTAGATGAACATCTGAGACTGGATAATTTATAAAGGAAAGAAGTATGTTTAGCTCATGGCTCTGGAGATCGATAAATCCAAGAGCAAGATGATGGCATCTGTTTGGCTTCTGGTGAGGGCCTTGTGCTATTTCAATGGATAACGGAAAGAGGAACAGCAAACTAGTGTCACTGGGAAGCCAGGACCTAGCGCTGTGAGAAGCCAGCAATGCATCTCAGTTGTGTCTTTGACAAAGATTTCAGATAAGACTAGTAGGCTGTTTATTTTTTTTTTTTAATGATAGACTTGAAAGAGAGAGGGTGGAAGGAGATAGCAGTGCGCATGCGCCAACATGGCCGTCACAGCGTGAGGTCTCAGATCTTATGACTAACTGGGTGTTTCAAGGAATATCTTTTCCTTCCTTCTTTCAGGTCATTGTTCTTTTACAAAGAAATGGCTTGATCTAGTAGGTCCATATTTATCCCCTAGGTAGTTGTTTTCTGTTGAGGTTGTTTTGAGGCTTTCAGTTTTTTTTTTTTTTTTTAACCCTCCACCCATGGTCTGGACCATGGACCTTATCCCCACCCTCAGAGGTTGTTACAACCTCTTCGGCTAAAGTTTGAAACCACAAACTTGTGTGGATTTTATCTATAGAGCTAATAATTATGAAAGCAAAGAAAAAAATCACGTCTTGCTTTTCAAGTATCCCCAAGCACCTGTCTCCAGTCTTGCCAATGCCCAACACTAGTGCATGTGGAAGAGACAAAATATGAGGAGTTTACAGTAGGTAGTTCTCATAAAATAAACCCAGTCCCACAAAAGGGCATTAATTCTTCTTCATGATCTTTATGGGAGGTGGTACTGTGGATTGGACCCAGGGTTTCACCTTCACATCCCCATTCCTTTTTATTTTGAGACAAGTTATCACCAAGCTGCTGAATTTTACAGACTGGGCTTGAGTTAGAGATCCTTCTGCCATGGCCTTCATAGTGGCTCAGCAGGTCATTATCCCGGGATTAGCTTGGGAAGGCCTCACCACCACTGAACATTATTACACTGGATACCAAATTTCCACTACTTTTGAAGAAGACAAGCTATTAAAAAAACCATAGCATGCACTCCAAGTGCGTTTTCAGTACATCCATAAGTTCTTACACTATTGGTGATGACTCCCACTAACATCTGACAGGATATTTAAACCAGAATAATTATTTATTGTTACACAGTTGTAAAGATCCCTTTGTGGTTGTTACAGTGTTTGCTGCCCTACCAGAGCCTATTCCAACCCAGAATCAAGCTACTTGGGAAGCAAAACCTGAAGGTTATGTGGGGTGAGTGTGGGGAAAAGAAAAAGGAATCATTTGGAGGGACTGTGTCATCACACTCTGCAGTAACCAGCACACTGATTGCAATCTGTGTTCTCTATACCAGCACTGAGAACCACCAGTTGGATTTTGCCTTTCAGCAAAACATGTTTGCTTGTCAATTCTTTAAATATATTTATTTATCCCACAGCTTGGTACACTTTATTTGGATAACATTTATCTAGAATGACCACTAATCTCCTTTGGATGAGTTACTATTACTTGTTTACTTGTAATCAAGTAGTTGTTGCCAGTGATCCACAGAGGTGCTCTACCTCCTCCTGTCCTATAGGACCAACTACTTCTGTTCTATTTTTGATCTAAGAATTGACTAGACTTCTTTTGCTGAAAACTCAAATAATAATAATACCTAATATCTATAAGTACTTATTTCCATGCCCTCTGAAAAACACTTTGCATATATCAGCTCATTTGTTTTCTGTAAAAACACTACTATGTCTCCATGTTATAGACAAGGAAACTGAGGCAAGGTATATTTCAGTTTCTCGTCTAAGGAGAGTAGACAGTCTTTACATTAATTAATTAATGAATGAATTAATTAATGCAGTACCAGGGATTGAATTCGGGCCCTTGTGCATCAGTTTTTACTTTTTTTTTTTGAGACAGGGTCTCGCTTTGTAGTTCAGGTTGGCTCTGAGTTCACTATGTAGCCCAGGCAAGCCTCGAACTCAGCAATCCTCCTGTCTCTGCCTCCTGAGTGCTGGGATGACAGGTGTGAGCCACCACGCCCGGCACTGTGGTATGTGGTATTGATTGCTGGTGGGCGTGAGTCACCACGCCCAGCATTCTATGTGGTTACTGGGGATTGAACTCAGGACCTTGTGCTTGAGAGGCAGGTGCCGGAACCTCGGAGCTAAATCTCCAGCCCCAGTTTTTACTTTTAAATAATGGTGAAGAAGTCAAAACTTGATCCCAAATAAAAATAAATTAGTAAAGTGTACTAATGAGTAAATTTGTAAAAGAGACTGAATCTTAGAAGCAATACTGAGTGAAGCAGTAGCAATTGCTTGCCAATTCTTTAAGTATATTTATCCCACTGCTTGGCATACTTTATTTGTACAATATTTTGTCCCGATAGTTTTCATACCCATCCTAAAGTGGGAAGAAACAGAGATCTAGTGTAGAAGATAACTTTTACTAATGTCTAACCAAAGTTTGCTCACAGGGCTGTGACAGGATTATAAAACGATACCAAAAAATCACCTTTAAGTCATCAGTTTTATGAAATAATTGGCCTGCATACATTATTGCTTTTAAAAGATAATATTCTGGGGGGGAAGGTAAGGTGGGTAGGTGAAGGGGAAAAATGGGAATTAAATTGCGTCATATACTGGTACAAATTCTCACTGTGGAGTGTAACTGTGATGTGTATATATAATATACCAATAAAAATTTTTTAAAAAGATAATATTCTAGGCTGAGGATTTAGTTCAATAGTACTGCATCTGCCTTGCAGTGGCAAGGTCCTACGTTTGATCCCCAGTACCGGAAGAGAAAAAAAGGAAATATTCTGTCCTGATATGATCCTTAGAATTAAGGCATAGCAAAAAGGATAGAAAAGGAAAGTACAATGAAATGTTAAGGCAGAACATCTTGTTAGAAATAATGAAAGTAGAGGATACACTAAATATGTGTAGAATTTCAGAGAGTTGATCAGATAATTGCGCATATATATATATATATATATATATATATATATATATATGTATGTATTTTTTTTTTTTTTTTAGACAGGGTCTTGCTTTGTAGTTCAGGCTGGCCCTGAGCTCACTATGGTGCCCAGGCAAGCCGCCGCGAACTCAGCAATCCTCCTGTCCCTGCCTCCCGAGTGCTGGGATGACAGGCGTGAGCCACCACGTCCGGCATCGTGGTATGCGGTGTTGATTGTTGGTGGGTGTGTCTCCATGCCCAGCATTATATGTGGTAACCGGGGATCGAACTCAGGACCTTGCGCTTGTGAGGCAGGCACCGGAACCACTGAGCTAACCCTCTGGCCCGAGAGTGGCACTTTTGAGATAGATTAAGGCACAGCAAAAGCTGGCCAGGGAAGTGGACATGACTTGTTAACTAGAAGATCTTGGACACATGCACAGAACAGTTCCCAGAGCCTTGTAGGTAGACTTCTCACAAGAGACTGAGCAGGCTTTCTGTAGGATGGCCTAGACCTGACATCATGCTGAAGCATGGCATCTCAGCACCACCTCTCAGGAACCAGATGTAGAAGTTTACCAAGATTTCCACAAGATTTGGACAATATAAAAGAAAGGTGCCATGAGGAGCCAGTGCTATCACGGCTTCCACAAGAGTCCACACTGTATTTCTCAGATACACCCCATACTTTTATCTTCGCTCTTACCTTCTTTTTCTATTTACTCAGCCCAAGCTGGCTCTGCACAGCCAGTTTCTCTCCCACTCTTAAATAAACTTTGCCACTGCTTTTTGCTCATTTCATTCCTGGTTTGCTTGAGACGAGATCCCATACTCTAACTCCAAAAGGCAAAGTGAACATCTCAACACCAGTAACATTTAATAGGCAAATCACTTTCAGAAGGAAGCTACCAAACAATATTTTTGATGACCACAGCCAGGAAAGTACATGTTGGCATGGCTGAGCACAGGAATAAAGCCCAGGTAACAGAGCTCAAGGTAATGACCGATTTGGGCAAAATTTTTGTTTCTCTCCATGAGGTTTCTTTCTTCCATCTCTCTCCTTTGTTCCCTCTCTCTCTCCTAAGCTGGGAATCCAGGGATTCTTCTCAAGAGACCAAGGAGGGGCTTCTTGGCCCACTTGTGGGGATGGGGAAAAGGAATGTAAGCTTTATTTTTCTTTCTGACTGCTTATGTTCATTCCACAAGTCCTTATTTTGCATTTCATTGCTCTCTTTAAAAAAAAAAATCAACTTAATTTCCACATCCCATAGTTTGTAAATGGCTTTTTTTTTGGGTTTACGTTTTGTTCAGGAGTGCTGCCATGTTACTTTGCCACGTGGCCAGCTGCCATCTTGTCTTGTTACATGACTAAGTTACTCTTATGTGGGTGTATGTCAACAGCTACCACCATATGTTTTTTTCCTTCCTTTTTAAAATAACTGGCCTTATGAGCTAAACTTCTGATTTTAGATAGCATATGAGTTTATGAAAATCAGAAAGAAAAACCTTTTTCTTTCTTCCTGTGGGAAGGAAAAGTTTTGTACTACCCTTTGAAGAACTCATGTAGCCTTTTGCCAATGCAAAACTTTCAGGGCCTGGGATTTAGCTCAGTGGTTCCAGCATCTGCCTTGCAAGCTGAAGGTCCTAAATTCGATCCCTGGTATCCACATACCACAGAGTTGTGTGTAGAGACTCATGCTTGTAATCCCAGCACTTGGGAGGCAGAGGCAGGAGGATTGCTATGAGTTTGAGGCTTGCCAGGGCTACATAGTTAGCTCAGGACCAGCCTGAACTACAAAGCAAGACCTTGTCTCAAAACAAACAAACAAATAAAAACAAAACAAAAAAAACTTTTGGGTCAGAGCTACAACCAGAGGACCTCTGGCTGAGCCACAGGCAGATGTGAATACATATGGCTGGGTGAATTCGTGTCCACAGGTGACACAGAAGGAGCTCTCCCATTCTGGCACTGCATAAGCTTCTTATTGTTGCGGGGGTGGGGATAGTTGTGGGGTGGGGGATCGGGATCCAAGAAGAAAAACATCTATTTTAAAGTGCCCAAGGCTTTCGGCCAAAACCTAGCACCTTGGCCATTCCAAGAACCTGCCTGAGGCCATGGTCACGTGTATTTTGTACTTCTAAGTTTTGATGTAACTAAGCTAATGATCATGACTGATTTATGAACACAACAGCATTAACATCTAAAAACTTAACTAAAGTAATTATAAGTGAATGAAAACAGCCATGCCAACTCTTAGTGCTTTTTCTATCACAGTAAATGTAAGAGATGTTTTCCCACATGGTTTCTAGTTAAGTAGAATCATCCTGGGTAAGAAGAGTCATCAAGGGTCTCAGAATACTAGCTGAGCCATCAAAAGGCTCAGAATAAATGTAAGTGAATCAAGGGTTTCAACTAGGTGGCCAAGGGAACTTTGCTTGGATTCTGGACTAAGCCAAGCTACCCAGCCCCCAGCCCCCTAATGAGTTAACAGGTCCAAATACAGAGACAAAAGCCTCTGGGGGAAGGGCTTCCTTCTGTGTTTAAGGATGCAGGCATCATTCTAAGTTACTTGAATAGAGACACCTATCTCGCTGTTGTAAAGTCTCACCCGAGGTAACTGGTGGACTTTGAGTCTCCTCTTTATGGATAGGATACTTCCTAATGAGTGTGTGCCTAGTTGTCTCCTTCTCTCTACAGATTCCTAAGATAAGCAAATGGGAAGTCTTGCAACCATGTGGATTTCACTGACATCACCACTAGGCTGCATTCTCGATGAGTGGGAAAGGTTTGATCCTGACAGTCTAGAACAGGAGCAGCTTATCTACTACTGCAATATGGTTTAGGTTCAGTGTGAATTGGGAGGGGTGAGAGATGATTAGAGGATGGTACTTTAAATTATGAGACTATTCTCCAGTTATAGCATTTTTGCTTAAAACATGCAAGGTGGAATGAAATTCCTTGTTTTCAGGCTTTTGTGACTATCAAAGGGAATGTTCAGGAGCTATAATGTTTAGAATGACATTCTAGGAGGAAAACGACATTCTGGATGACTGTTCCGAGACCCTCACTTGTCTCTCAGAGAGATACGGGTCTCTCTGATCTGTCTGATACTGGTTGGTCTCTTCACCCTCCTTCTTACAGACTCAGGCCAATAAACCAAATCTATTCCCTCCAAGTGACTCAGGAACTCCATTAGAGCCTAGTGGTCCAGGAGAACCCAGTGTTCCTGACCCCCTTATCATGTTTCTCAGACAGCTTTAAGGTCACAGGTAGAAGTCAAAGTGGTGCTTCTTATGACCCTAATTCACAGCTTATCCTACTCCTAAGAGAAATCCCAGGACCAAGAGGGAATACTTGAGTGCAGGTCCCTTTTTCAGTTTTGGATGTCCAACCGTGCAAGGAACAATTAGACCAACTATCAGAAGATCCTAGTAAATTTGCATGTGTGTTTGGAACTTTGGCTCTTGCTTTTGATTTATCATGGTGAGATGTCCAGTACATCTTGGCCACTTGCTGTACCCCAGATGAAAAACAAAGAATCCCACAAGAAGCTAGAAACTACAAAGATGAACAATATGCCTGAAAAAGGGAAGGAAACCACCCCGAGTGGCTATTCTTCCTTCAACGGAGCCAAACTGGGACTATAATACTCAGCATGGACAAAAAATAATGTTTATTATGCTAACTGCTCTTGTCAGAGAGATAAAGAGATATATTGAGTCTTTCATAAACATACTAATATAGATTCATTTTCCATGGAGGGAGGAGCACTGATAGGACATCATTTCATCTGTCAGTCAGTCTCAGATGTTAGATTGGGCCAGAGGCACCTGTGCCTTTGCTGTGTTTGACAATAAAGACCCAGAGGAGAGACAAGAGAAAAAGGCTGCTGCAATTGGTAATACCTTAAACCACCCAAGTAGTCTCTGAACAAAACCCTGGGGCAGTCAAGGAAAGACCTCCTATCTCAAATGGAAGAAGAGTGGACACAGGACATGAGAGTGTATGAAGCCTTTGCCTGGGTCCTGCTCCATATGTGCCTGACTCATGGCCTCGGAGGTCCCTGCTTTCAAAGAGGGGCTTGACCAGCAAGAATCCTCGTTTCCTGGTCTGAAAACTGAAGAGGCCCAGGAGAACTTGCATTCCCCTGTCCAGAGACATCCCCATCTCCTCTGAGGAACCCTGGGTGAAATTAGATGTCATGGGTGAGCCAATTTGACTGTTTATTGATACAAGCAACATGTTTAATTTTGACTTCCTTCTCTGGAAAAGTCTCCTTTAGATCTACAGCCATATTTGAAATAGAAGAGACCCTTAGTCGGGGGTTCTTTATTCCTCCTTTGATGTGTCATTCTGAAGACCAAATGTCTCATCATGGGTTTCTAACTGTTCCACATTATCTTGCTCCATTGCTAGGGAGATATTTATTAACTAAATTGGGAGCAATTATCAAATTCTGGCTAAGTCCCAAATGGGTTTTACTTGTCATGACTCCTCCAGGCCCCCCTGACCAAGTTAGCCAACAAGTGGGTCCTGTTACATAGTATAAGGCAATAGCTGGTAGGGCAAATTTTGTTATGCCAGTAATTATAAGACTAAAATACCCTGCAAAGGGCTAATGTCTAGAATATATAAAGAGCTTAAAGAATCAGCCCCCCCCTGAATTGAAAGACCCAATTCAAAAGTGGGCAGCTGAAATGAACAGATACTTTTCAAAGGAAGAAGTAAAAGCAGCTAAGAAGGATATGAAGAAATGTTCAACATCACTGGTCATTCAAGAGATGCAGATGAAAACAAAACTGAGATTTTATCTGACTCCATAAAGAATGGCTGCTATCTTGAAATTAGCCAGCAACAAATGCTGGTGCGGCTGTGGGGAGAAAGGAACCCTTCTCCACTGTTGGTGGGAACGTAGACTGGTACAACCTCTATGGAGGTCAGTGTGGAGAGTCCTCAAAAAACTAGGATTAGAGGTTCCATTTAACCCTACTATTCCCCTGCTAGGGATGTACCCAAAAGAATTACAAGATTCATATCACAGCAACATATGTGCACCCATGTTCATTGAAACTCAGTTTGTGATAACTGGAAACAACCCATATTCCCATCAAATGGAGACTGGATAAAGAAGATGTGGGTTTTTTAAAAAAATAAAATGAAGAATTACTCTGCCATAAAGAATGATAAGTTTGAGTCATTTATACTAAAATGGACTTACCTTCAGGACATACTCATAAGTGAAATAAATAGGTCACAGATGTGTAAATATTGTATCTTTTCTCTGGTGTGAGAAACTGAAAATGTAAATGAGTTCTGGAGTGTATGATACATATTGTGAAATAGAAAATATTCAAAGGGAAATGGGGGATAGGGGTAAGTACAGAAATAATGTTATGGTAAAAATGGGAAACAAAGCTTTTATATCTATATATATATAATGGATATATAGAGTGGGGGTTATGGGGTAGATAGGGGAATGGGAAAAATGAGAACTAACTCATGTCATATACTGGTATAAATTCTCAATGTTGAGTGTGAATATGATGTGTATATAAAATGTACCAAAAAAGATTAAAAAAAAACCCTAAAATACCTGGCTAGTTTCCTAACTGAAAGCAGTATACAGTCAAGTAAGATGCATGTGAAGGCCTACAGCCTCTCATAAAAAGTTTCTTCAATATGGCTTTCTGAAGCCTTGCCAGTTCCCCTGTAATACTTTAGGTTCTCACTGTAATTAAGCCCTCAGAATAATACTGGATGGTATAAGACATCTGCCTCATTAGCAGGCTGTCATTCCAATCCATCTTCTAGTGACAGACCCATGTACAATTCTCTCCCAAATTCTAGGTGAGATTAGTTAGTTCTAAGTCTTTGATTTAAATGATGCAATTTTCTCCTTTCCACTATGTTCAGACTCAAATTTCTGTTTTCTTTGAATGGTAAAATCCCATTACAAAAGAAAACCAGCAATATACTTGGATAGTTTTCCCACAAAGTTTAGAAAGTCTTCACCTTTTTGCTTGGGCACTAGATAAAGACTTGATGAGTTTAAAGCTTAAACAAGGAACCATCCTATAGCATGTAGATGATATTCTAGTCTGTAATCTAACTCAGAAATTATCTAACTATGACACTGAACAGACTCATGACTTTCTAGCTAATAAGGGTTATAACATCTCCAAGACAACAACCAGATATCCCTCTAAAGAATTCAATATCTGGGATATATTCTTACACATGAAGAATGATAGTTGTTTTGGAACTGGATCGAGGTTACCTGTGATCTTGGCCCTCCTGGCATCAAATAACAGCTTTGCGTATTCTGGGGATGTCTGGATGTCTTTTTAGGCTCTGGCAATCTAATTTTAGGCTAATGGAAAAACCTTGACATGAAGCTGTCAAAGGCTCGGAGTCTGTGCCCTTAAAATGGACAAGAGTAACTGACAATGCCTTTAGGACAATAAAGCATGTTCTTACTCAGGCTCTGGCACTGGGAATACCTAATGTAAGAAAGTCTTAGAATAAATATGATTGTGAAAGAAAATAAAAGAGCATGTATATAAGGAGTGGGGGTTGTGGGTGGGTAGGGATGTGGGTAAAGTGAGAATTAACTTGTGTAATATACTGGTACAAATTCCCCAATATTGTGTGTGATTGTGAGCTGTATATAAAATGTATCAATAAAGAATTCAATTTTAAAAATAATTCCGTTAAAAAATAAAATCTTTCGTTAGGTATCAGAAAAGGGAAGAATTCTTTGGGGGGGGGTCTTGATCTAAGGGCTAGGGTAAGAACCCTTCCCAGTGGTATACTTTTCAAAGAAATTTGACGGATTAACCACTGGCCATTTTGCCTGAGAGCAATAACATCTACAACTGTATTAACAGAAGAAACTACAGATTTAATTTTGGGACAGAGACCAGAAGTCCTGACAACTCATCAGGTCAGAACTATTCTGGAGACAAAAAATTACTTGTGGTTAATGGGAGAACAGCTCACTAAGTATTAGTCCATGCTCTTAGGTACCCCTGAGATTATTATAAAAACTTGTACTACTTCGTGGAGTGAGATAAAATCTTAATGTCATTTTCATCTGCATCTCTTGAATGACCAGAGATGTTGAGCATTTCTTCATATTCTTCTTGGCAGCTTCTACTTCTTCCTCTGAAAAGTGTCTGTTCATTTCAGCTGCCCATTTTCGAATTGGGTCTTTAAATTTGGGGAGACTGATTTTTTAAAGCTCTTTATATATTCTAGATAGTAGGCCTTTGTCTGAGAGACAGCTGGTAAAGATTCTTTCCCAATTTGTTGGCTGTCTTTTTGCTCTGCTGGCAGTCTCCTTTGCTGTGCAGAAGCTTTTTAATAAAAAGAGATTCCATTTGTTGAGTCCTTTTGCTAGTGCTCATGCTATAGAGGTTTTGTCCATAAAGTCTTTCCCTATATCAGTGTCTCCAAGAGTTTTACCTAACCTGTTGTGCAGCAGGTTTAGTGTTTCTATCTTAATGTTTAAGCCTCTAATCTACTTTGATTTTAGTTTGAGTCATTTATACTCAAATGGATGTACCCTGAGGACATACTCATAAGTGAAATAAATAGGTCACAGATGTGTAAATAACGTATCTGTTCTCTGCTATGAGAAATTGAAGATGTTAGTAAGTTCTATAATATATGGTGGATATTGTGAAATAGAAAACATGCAAAGGGAAATGTGGTGGAGGAGTAATGAGGGGTAAAGAAAAATGTGATGGTAATAAACAAAGGGAAACAAAGCTTATGTATTTAGGGGGTGGAGGGTTGTGGGGTAGATAGGGGAATGGCAAAAAATGAGAATTAAATTCTGTCATATACTGATACAAATTCCCAATATTGAGCGTGATCACAATGTGTATATATAATGTACCAATAAAGATAAAAATTAAAACAAAAAACTTGTACTACTATTAACTGTGCTTCTTTGATGCTTAAAAATCTGAAGTTAGACACCTTGTGCACAAGTCATCTTTCAGAGATATACAAGCAGGCAGGACATCAGTGTTCTGCCCCTCCAAATCCCCGAAGAAGTATGGTTCGCTGGTTGAAGTAGGTTTGTTCCAGGACACCAAAAGACAGGTTATGCAGTTGCCAGCTCACAATAGATCATTGAAGGCAGCCTTTCTCCTCTAAGAACCTCTGCTCAGAAGGCAGAGCTGATGCCTCTTACTCGCACATTGACATTACGAAAAGACAAAAGGTTAAATAGCTACACAGACTCTAAAAATGCCTTCATGGTACTACCTGCCCATATAGCAGTCTGGAAGGAAAGAGGCTTACAGACAATAAACAGTCCTCTATCAAACACAAGTAGGAAATTCTACAACTTCTAGAAGCAGTTTATCTTCCTAAGCAGGGGATGGTCATGCACAGTAAAGAGCAACAAGAGACATATCTGAAGTCTTGGGAAATCAAAAGGCTGATAGGGAAACCAAAAGGGCAATCCTACAACTACTTAAGACTCTAGCCTTATTTCTAGTTTCTGAGGAATTATTAAAACTAGACTATAACTCTCATGAAAATAAGTGGGCCTCAGAACAAGGGGGATTAAAAAAGAATTCTGGTGGTATTTAGAAAACAAACTGGTACTTCCTCAAGGGATACAGTGGAAGGCTATGAAAGCGCTTCATGATTTCTTCCATATGGGAAGAGATGCTACATTGGAAATTGTCACTCAAGTCTTCACAGGACTAGAACTAGTGATAATCATCCAACAGGTTTGCAAGGCTTGCCCACTCTGTGCCTACAAGCCCCAAACTCCTCCTTTATTAAAACCTGTAAAAAGGAAAGGAGAAGGACACACCCTGGAGAGGACTGTTAATTAGATTTTACCTACATGTCACCATGTGGAGGATTTATTTTATTTCTAATTGAGTTTATTGGTACAGTATGATCACATATTTATTGGTATACATAATGATCACATTCATCATTATTTGTACCTGTACACAATATATATTGATCCTTATTTTTCCCATTCCCCTATGTACATTCCCTTATGTACATAAACTTTGTTTACATTTTTTTTCCTTTTAGTCTTCAAATAATTTTTTCCCTTGCCTGCTTTTCCTTGCCTCCCATCTGCTGTAATACTGATGGGCTTTCCCTTGTATATGATTTGTTTCTTTACTCTAACTTCTTTTAATATTTTGTTCCTCTGTTGGTTTTCTGGAATCTTGAGTATTATATGCATAGGTGTGAATTTATTTTTATCACGGTTAGTTGGAGTCCAATATGCCTCAATTTTCTGTATGTTTAATTCTTTCCCCCTGCTTGGAATGTTTTCTGCCATTACATCTGTAGACAGTTTTTTTTTTTAATGTTGTTTACACTATCTCCTGTTCCTCCACAAACTCTAGGCAGTCTTATGTAATTCTACTTTGAATCACCTAGCAGATCCTCGATTGATTTCTAATGTCCCCCTCTCCTTTTTTTTAGACAGGGTCTCCCTTTGTAGTTCAGGCTGGCCCTGAGCTCAGGTCCAGGCAAGCCTTGAACTCAGAAATCCTCCTGCCTCTACCTCCTCAGTGCTGGGCTTACAGGTTTGAGCCACCAGGCCTGGCATTCATGGTATGTGGTACTGATTGCCGGTGGGTGTGAGCTATCGTGCTGGTACTGTTGTATGTGGTTACCAGGGATCGACCCAGGGACCTTGCGCTTGCTAGGCAGGTGCTGGAACCACTAAGCCAAATCTCGTGCACCTTCTAATGTTTTTTTTTTACTATTTTTTTTTGAGACAAGGTCTCACTTTGTAGTTCAGGCTGGCTCTGAGGTCACTATGTAGCCCAGGCAAGCCTCAAACTCAGCAATCCTCCTGTCTCTGCCTCCCGTGTGCTGGGATTACAAGCGTGAGCCACCACGCCCAGCTGTTTTTTTTTTTTTTTTGTCGTTTTTGAGACAGGGCCTTGCTTTGTACTTCAGGCTGGCCCTGAGCTCACTATGTAGCCCAGGCAAGCCTCAAACTCAGCAATCCTCTGCCTCTGCCTCGAGTGGTAGGATTACAGGTGTAAGCCACCATGCCCAACCTTTTCTTACTATTTTTAAGAAATCTTTCCTTTCCTGGTTGCTAAATCAAATCCTGTCTTCTATATCTGACACTCTGTCCCCTCATTGGCTCATTCTGCTGTCTCAGCTTTCAATGGAGTTTTTAATCTCCTTGAAATCTGTTTGAATCTGTTAAATGGATTCCATTGCTTTCATATACTGGGATTCCATCATGTTCCTGAGTTCTTCTTTAGAATTATTAATCATATCTTTCACTATGGATGCTATTTCTGTTGTTATCTGAGAAATTATCTCTGATTTCATTTTTTCCAGTTCCTCTTTTGTTGCCAGTTCAGGGGGGTCCAGATGGTTGAATATCAGTTTGTTCCATCTCATTACTCCCTAAAATTCCCTTTGGTGATCTGGAATTCTGATTTTGTGTCTTATTTAAATTTCTGCTCATTTCTATTTTTTTTTCATGCTGTTGATGCTTTCAGTTTAACTCTTGGGTTCCTGCCTATAAAATACTTATTGCAAGTATTTTTCTTGCTAATATTTAGAACCCTTAAGGAATGGCTTTTTCCTGGATTGTCCTCCAGTGTTGGGCCTTGAGTCTGTAATTACCCTTGAGCAATCTCAGTTCTAGAACACCAGGAAAGACTTTTAAACAGAACAAGCACATTACCTTGTCTAAAGTAATACAATCACTGTCAACAACCATGTCAAATACAGTCCAGAGAATGATAAACTATGGCAGTCACTATTCTGACACTGTTAAGCTCATGAACTAGACCTGTGACCACATATCAAAATTAATGACTAACCAGAAATATGTTTACCATATACAAGTCTTTCAGTATAGTGACATCATGCTCTGGGAAGACTTAAAAGGGGTTGGGGAGGGGGATAAAAAGGTAAAAAAAGAGAGAAAGGTTAGACATAGGACCAGAGGACATAAGAAAATTGTGCACTTTGGGAAACTGATAAAATTGGAGGAAAAGAGAGATGGAAGGAAACAATATAAAACAGAGGAAACCAACAGCAACAGGGTAACTAGAAGTATATTTACCCTCCTATAAGAATAAGAACAACTGAGAGAAAAAGAAGAAAACAAAAAAGAGAAAGAGTAGGACAATAGTAGGGACAAGAAATGACAGAAATGAAGAAGAATAAGAACAGAGAAAGAAAAAAAGAAAAGAGAAAGAACAGAGAAAGAAAAAAGGGAAACAAAACAAAACAAAACAATACAAAAAGGTCCCTTTCAAAGTATGTCCCTAATTCACTGGTTTACAATGTGGGCAACAGGCTGCAAATCTAGGTCATATAATCTCAGCGAGACCACTGAAGTCCACTGAGATTCAAGCTGTCTCCTGACTACCAGGGAGAGAGAAGGAAAACGCTGCCCAGACAAAGCGGACTGGGGCTCTTGGCAGCTGGTGGACAGATGGATGGAATTTAGTTGAAAAGTAGAAACCCCAGTCACCCAAAGTGAACTTCAGCCGGATCATGTCCACCACTGGTAAAGAGTTATTGCTCCGTCCCCCCTTTCTCTTCCTTCCTTCCTTTATGTTTTTGGTTTTCTGTTTTTCTTTTCTCCCCTTCTCTGAGAGAAAAAAGGGAAGAAATGAACACCACAGTGGACTGCCGGCAACGGGTCAACAGATCTCAGGAATTTATGTTGTGAAGTACAGAAGAGGTCCAGCCAAACTCTGCCCCAAGGTCCGCCCAGGGCCTTGACTAAAAAGGGCTGGAGACACCCACTCTACTTTGTGACCAGACACAGGGGAACAAGGGGCCTGGGATGCCGGCAGGAAAGGAACGCCCCTCCTTCTCACTGGAATAGAGGACACACACAAAGGCAGCACAGCGCCTGAGAGCTGCACGTGCAGGAGCACAGAGGGGAGACTTGGGTAAGAGACATAGGGAGGACTGCTAACCGAGTCAAGGCTCCAGATCTCAACCCCAACAATCAGGAAGTTGGGGACCAGTCCTAACCAGTGGTGGACATGATCCGGCTGAAGTTCACTTTGGGTGACTGGGGTTTCTAATTTTCAACTAAATTCCCTCACCAGCTGCCAAGAGTCCCAGTCTGCCCTCTCTCTCTCTCTCTCTCTCTCTCTCTCTCTCTCTCTCTCTCTCTCTCTCTCTCTCTCTCTCTGGGTCACAGAGTGGTCCTGGAGGTATGCAGCACCTCTGGACTATGACAGTTCGTCTGTGCCTCTGCCCAAAATGGCAACCGCACGTTGCCATTTACTTTGATGAAATGAGTTTCATATACCGGAATTCCATCATGTTCCTGGGTTTTTCTTAGCGTTATTTTTTTTTTTTGAGACAGGGTCTTGCTTTGTAGTTCAGGCTGGCCCTGAGCTAACTATGTAGCCCAGGCAAGCCTTGAACTCAGCAATCTTCCTGCCTCTGCCTCCCGAGTGCTGGGATTACAGGCGTGAGCCACCACACCTGGCACTGTGCTATGTGGTATTGATTGCTGGTGGGCGTGAGTCACCATGCCCAGCATTGTATGTGGTTACTGGGATCGAACTCAGGACCTTGCGCTTGCTAGGCAGGCACCAGAACCACTGAGCTAAATCACCGGCCCTTAATTTTTTAATCCTTACATATTAATCAATACTCTTCTCCATTTCTGTACATCACAATATCAAAATTTTGCCTCTTCGGATCTCTTTGAAGAGGGTAAAGTATAGAGAATACAGAGTATCATTATCACCCCTTTTATTTATATGTTTGTGTAACTGTAATATGTATCAGTATATATTTATACACACATCAATATTTAATGCAAAATATATCACTGAAGAGAACACATTGATTAAAGAAGCACAAAAATTTGGCATCTGTTACAATCTTAAACAGTAAAAGTACAAACTGTGAGAAAAAAAAAGTCCCAAAAGGGCAGAACAGTGAGTGCCAGCGAGTTGGCTTCTCCAGGACCCAGCGTTTGGAGTCTGGAAAACAGTGGCTTAGAGGGGGATCAGTAAGTGGAGGGTGCACAGGAACCATGAGAGGGCCGAGAGGAGAAAGCAGGGTTCAGTGATACAGTAGAACTCGATGAAACTGTGGGGAGAGTCTGTGCAGTGCACCCACAGTCCTGGGCAGCCACCAGCGGGGACACACCGAAGCTAACAACATTTCTGCTCATGGAGAGCCAGAGAACCGCACCAGGATGGAGAGACTTCCGCAGAAAGAAGGCAAGACAGTGCTTCTAGCATGGCCTTCCACAGTCAAAAATTGTTTTGTGCCCTCGCTGCAAGCGGCTTCCAGGGGCCACAATAGCACAGAGCAGGAGCTGCTGAGAACACCAGTGCAGGAAGGGGCTGGGGTTGTGAACCTGAGCCCCAGAGGAGCTTCACACTGCCAAGTGGGCGAGGGAAAGACAGTCATGGGAGAAGCCAGCAGCTGGAGAGCAGAGTGGGGGAGGCCTGCTGAGAGGCAGAGGCTATATGAACAGACACAGCTTCATCAGAGGCCAGGCTCGGCCAAGCTCGCAGAACTGGAAGTTACCAGCCCTGTGTTCCTGCTTTAAGTAGACATCTACACCCAGCACAGTTCTGGGGGCAGATGCCACCTTAGGCTCCTAGCATGAACAAAGACCCATCATGGCCTGAGCTCTACTTCTGAAGCCTAAACTGAGGTGAAAAGCACATGTCCAAAATGATAGAAAACTTTCTTTTACTATTCTTTATTTGATTATTCTTCATTTTTATTTTTAAATTGTTCTACACTTTGGGTTTTTCCTCTTTCTATAAATTCCCTCATACATTTGTTCCATTATTTTACGTGTTTTTCTTTTTTGAGTGTGTCTGTGTATTTGCATTTTTCTTCCTCTTGCCCCCCTTTTTTTTTTTTTAAATCAATGCAGCTTAAAGTGGGTAAGGGAACTTTCTCTTATCATTTTATATCACTTACACTTTTATCCATGTCTCTTTGACTGAATTATTTCTCCTGTGTTTTATTTATTCTCAGTTTTTCTCTTCTTTCCTCTCTACCTTTACGTTTGTTACTCTTTAACTTATTCTTTTATATCAGTCATAGAATCTTTTCCCATCTCCATTTCTCATTACCAATTTCATACCCAGTTTTCTCTGTTATTCTCTTCCAAATATACAATAACATAACCATAACATCAATAGAACCCTTTGCCCTACCTGCAGTTTCCCCCCTTCCCATACTGTTATTAGAATTTTCTGGCTTTCAACCTTATCAAACAAAAGAAAAAAGAGGCTCAAATCCATGCTATTAGAAATGAAAAGAGGAAAATCAACACAGATCCAGTAGAAGCTCAGAGGATAATACACACCTACTTTAAAAGTTGTACTCCAAGAAAATGGAAAACATAGAAGAAATGGATAGATTCCTAGACACATATAAACTTCCAAAGTTGAATGAAGAAGATATAAAATTGTTAAAGACCCCAATATCAATCTGTGAAATTGAAAATGTAATAAAAAACCTACCAACAAAGAAGAGCCTTGGGCCTGATTGCTTTACTGTTGAACTCTACAAAACTTTTAAAAAAGAGTTAATGCCACTACCTCTCAAATTATTTAATGAAATCAAAAGGGGAGCAATACTCCAAATTCATTCCTGGAGGCAACCATTACCTTGATTACAAAAGCAGAGAAAGACCCAGCCAAAAAAGAGAACTACTGGCCAATCTTTCTAATGAACATTGATGCACAAATCCTCAATAAGATTACTGGCAAACAGAATACAGAGAATAATCAAGAAGGTCATACACCCTGACCACGTTGGATTCATCCCAGGGATGCAAAGATGGTTCAACATACGTAAATCAAAAAATGTAATACGCTACATAAACAGACTCCAGGACAAAAGCCATATGGTCACCTCAATAGATGCAGAAAAAGCATTTGACAAAATCCAACACCTATTCATAATGAAAACACTACAGAAAATTGGAATAGATGGACTTTATCTCAGACTAATAAATGCTATTTTCGAGAAACCAACAGCCAGCATAATTCTAAATGGTCAAAAACTGAAACCTTTCACACAAAGATCAGGAACAAGACAAGGATGTGCACTATCATCACTCCTGTTAAATATAGTGCTGGAAATTAGCCACAGCAATTAGACAAGAAAAGAAACAAAAGGAATAAAGACAGGAAAGGAAGAAGTTAAACTGTCATTATTTGCTGAGGACATGATACTCTGTATAGAAGATTCTAAAAACTCAGCAAAAGACTGCTAGACTTAATCACCAAATTTAGTACCGTAGCTGGATACAAGATCAATGCTCAAAACAATAGCCTTTGTAGACACAAACAACAGATTCACTGAGAGAGAAATTGGAGAGTCAAACCCTTTCACAGTAGCATCCAAAAAAATGAAATAACTAGGAATCAATCTGACAAAAGAGGTGAAAGACCTCTACTCTAAAAACTACAGCACTCTGAAAAAGGAGATTGGAGAGGATATCAGAAAATGGAAAGACATGCCTTGTTCATAGGTAGGAAGAACCAACATTGTCAAAATGCTATACTCCCACAACTGTTATAGAGATTCAGTGCAGTTCCAATCAAAATCCCAACACAGACTTTCACACATTTAGAGAAAATCATCCAAAAATTCACCTGGAACCACAAAAGACCTAGAACAGCAAAAGCAATTCTAAGCAGCAAAGACATGGTGGGGAGTGTCATGATTCCCAACTTGAAACTCTGCTGCAATGTCACTGTGATAAAAACTGCATGGTACTGGCAAAGTAACAGACCTGAGCATCAGTGGAATAGATTAGAAGATCCAGAAACAACTCCAGATACACTAAGCCACCTTATCTTTGACAAAGGAGCCAAATATCCTCAATGGAGGAAAGACAGCCTCTTTAACAAGTGGTGCTGGAAAAACTGGGTTTCAACCTACCAAAGACTGAAGCTAGAGCCATCTCTTTCACTATGTACTAAACTAAAATCAGCGTGGATTGGAGATCTAAACATTAAAACAGAAACACTGAACATGCTGGAAATTAGGTTAGGTAGAGCTCTTGGAGACACTGGCTTAGGAAAAACTATGAACAAAACCTCTATAGCATGAGAACTAGCAGAAGGAATCAATAAATGGGATCTTATCCTATTTAAAGCTGAAAGAAGTCCCGAGTCTGCATTAGCTTCAGTGTTGCAGTGGAGAGATCAGAGGAGTAACTGGGGCATGAGCACTAGGACTCTGGCATAGAAGCTACTTGGGAATCACATATGCAGTGGCTCAATGGAATAATAAATGTGTTTCGATCAGGCATCTTATAGGTTTAAGTTTGTGTGTGCTTCTTGACTTATTTAGTAAAGTAATGTTATGTTCTTTTATGGTTTCCTGTTTTTATTAGGAATTGCTTTTGTATATTTCTTCTTTCACTGGCTCTGATTTAACAGGTGTCTGGGTTCTCTCCTGTGTCTCAGCTCTCTGGCTAGTTTCTCCAGCTCAATCCCCACCCCCAAGATAACATTATCAATATATTCTTTATTCTTTTTCCAAACATGTAATCTCCCCCTTCCAGGTTTCTCACTCCTACCCTATGCCTTTGGCTCTTTCATATCTTAGCTAGATTATTGTCCTTTGTATCAGCAAGTTCTGAGAGCCACATAGATTTCCTCAATCACAAAGTAAACCCCTTTTCTCCTGTAACTTGCCCTTACCCTCACAAAATACCCTTGAGGACTCTTAGTACAACTCAACCAAAAGTGCTCCAATAATGTCAGACCCCCCACCCAACCTTTCTTCCCACCTACCACTATTCCCTCCACCAAACTTCCCCCTTAGCATCTCATCTAACACTACTTGTCCAAGTAGTGGACAAGTCTCCCTTACCTCACTGCAGAGCAACCACAAATATTAAGCTGTTGTAGTGCACATAGAGGACAGGCAGATGGGGAAGAGTAACTGCAGGGTGTATCATACAGCAGTGTTGTAAGCCTGAATCTGTGCATGCTGTTACAAACAGAAGCAATTCAGCGAAACATGAAGACAGACTTGAAATCTCTGTAAATGATAGAAGGAATAAATACTAATACTGGACATACAAGTTTAAGTTATTCACAGAGAGGTAACATCCCACTGAAAATCTTTCCATATAAAGCATAGATTTTCCTCAATTCTCTAGTCCCTGACTTGCAGTAACTCCTCCCAAAAAGGAGGAAAAAAGAGAGTTCCATATATAATTAAAAAAATATATAATTAAATATATATATATATATATCTTCAGGAGAATAGGGAAGCCAGGGAATAGAAGACCTCTAATCCCCTCTCCCAAGGGTCACAAAGGTAGAAGAAAACAAATACCAAACAGTAGCTAGCAAAAAATCCATGAATATTTCTTAGAAGAGATGAAGCAAATAGATGATTTCAAAGAGGAAATGAACTAAAAGTGCAGAGCAATTTCACTCAATATGCCTATGGTCAATATGCTCAATATGCCTATGGTCAATATGCTCAATATGCAGCAAAAAAGAATTGTAAAGGAGCCAAAGAAAACCAAAAAAATCACATACAAAGATAAACCAATAAGAATCACAGATGATCTCTCAGCACAAATCCTGAAGGCCAGGAGAGCTTGCAGTGAAGTATTTCAAGCCCTAAGAGCAAATAACTATCAACTCAGATTAACTTATCCAGTGAAGATATTCTTCAGAATAGAAGAAGAAATAATGAATTTCCATGAAAAAGACCAGCTAAGAAGATACATGACTGATAAGCTAGTTCTAGTGAAAACACTTAAAAATATTCTTGACAGAAACAACAAATTGAACACAGCTAAGAACGTAGAGGAATCTAGGCAGATTAATGGATAAACAGCAAGAAAAAATCAGGAAAAGAAGACAAAAGGATACATCAACAGATAAAAATGCATTAATAATAACCAACATATCTCCGTAATATCTCTTAATGTTAATGGCTTCAACTCTCCAATTAAAAGACTGGTAGACCAGATCACAAAACAGGATTCAACAATTCATTGCATTCAGTCAGCTCATCTAAACAAGAAGAGACATTCATAGACTAAAAGTTCAGGATGGAAAGCAGCATTTTGTGCACTAAGACACTGAAAACAAGCAAAGATAGCAATTCCAGTATCATACATAGTAAACATCAAGTTAAAACTAATAGAAGAGACAAAGAAGGTCACTACATACTAGTTAATGGAACAATTCATCAAGAACAGATAAAATTGATGAACATATCCATGGAATACAGGAGCACCTATCTTCACCAAACAAATACTGTTGAAATTAGAATACCAAATAAACACTAACAATCATAAAGGGGATTTTAGTACTCTAGTTTCACATAGAGATAGATGAACTAAATAAAGAAATTTAAAAATTCTGAACTGAACCACACACTTGAATATATGAATTTAATATAAACAGAGCTTTCTGCCACTCTACAACAGACTATAAATTCTTTTCAGCAGCACATGGTACTTTTATTAAAATAGACCACATACTAGTCCAGGAAACCAGCTTAAGTAAATATAAAATATATCCCATGCATACTATCAGTCCACTGTGGAATGAAAATAGAAGTCAAAGACAGAAGATATGTTGGAAAAGGCAAAAGCTCCTAGAAAATTAAGAATGTATTTCCAAACAACCTATGGCTCACAAAAGAAAGCAAAGAAGAGATTAAAAATTTTCTGGAAGCTGGTAACAATGACTGTACAATTCATCAAAACCTCTGGGACACCATGGAAGCGGTCTTAAGAGGAAAAGTCATTGTAATCAATGCTCCTATTAGGGAAACACAGCAAGCTCAAATAGAAAATGTGTTTTTTTTTTTTTTTTGAGACAGAGTCTCACTTTGTAGTTCAGGGTGGCCCTGAGCTCACTATGTAGCCCAGGCAAGCCTCAAACTCAGAAATCCTCCTGTCTCTGCCTCCCAAGTGCTGGGATTACAGGCGTGAGTCACCATGCCCAGTGTTGTATGTGGTTACCAGGAATCAAACTCAGGACCTTGCGCTTGTGAGGCAGGTGCCAGCACCACTGAGCTAAATCTCTGGCCCTCAAATAGACAATCGTATGAAAAATCTAAAGGCCACCAAGAAGCAGTAATCCCAACTCAAACAGAAGAGGGAAATTACAATCATGAGAATGGAAATCAATGAAGTTGAGTTCAAAAGAAGTAAAAATGTTTATTTCAAAATATTAGCAAATTCTGAAGAGATGGACAAATGGCTAGACTTATACAAACTACCAAAACTAACCCAGGAAGACATCAATATGTTTAATATCCCAATAACCAGCAGTGAAGTTGACACAATAGTACAAAAATCTTTCAACTAAAAATAAGCCCAGGACCTGATGCATTCATTGCTGAATTCTACAAAACCTTTGAGGTTGTTACATTACCAATACTCCCCAAGCTCTTTAAAGAAACTGAAAAGGATTTATTGCTCCAAAACTCAGTTATGGAAGCCAGAGTCATTCTGACCTCAAAACCAGATAAAAACCTTATTAGAGAAGAAAGCTATAGGGTAATCTCCTGAATGAACACATATGCACAAATCCTCCACAAGATATTAGCAAACAGAATTCAGTGCATTGTCAATTAGATCATACATCATGATCGAGTAGATTTCATCACAGAAGGATGCTTTGTTCACTGTTGCCACGTCAAGCACAGCATAGCCTTTCTTCACATCAGTTGGGTTCAAGTCCAATTTGTAGCTAAGCTGTGAAACACAAGCTTCAGGTTTTCAGGCCACCTTTTTTTTTTTCCTTTTTTTTTCTTTTGGTAGGGATTTATGTAACTCTGCTAAGTACTTTTTTTTTTTAATATAAACAGTATCCACACAGTTTATTTCCCACAGTTCTCCTGACAAAGGAACATTATCCAAGAACATACTGTGTACACAGATAAGAAGAAACATACAAAATATTGTAAATGATGCATGACAAAATCCAGCAGCATAAGAGAATGCATGTGAACTCTTGCTCACTGTGCAGACTAAATGTAATCACTTGTTTAAATAGTAATAAAAATCCAATCTTTTATGGATCTTGTTCAGACTACAAAAGAGGGAAATTATTACCATATATATGATTTTTATATGAGGTAGTTTTCTTTGATGAGTTGTACGGACAACTCTAAAGACAGAGGCAGAAGTCTGTGTATT
>PVIC010022089.1:0-27986 GCA_004025085.1 Thryonomys swinderianus
CTCAGCAATCCTCCTGTCTCTGCCTCCCGAGTGCTGGGATTACAGGCGTGAGCCACCACGTCCGGCATTGTGGTATGCGGTGTTGATTGTTGGTGGGCGCGTCTCCACACCCAGCATTATATGTGGTTACCGGGGATCGAACTCAGGACCTTGCGCTTGCGAGGCAGGCGCCGGAACCACTGAGCTAACCCTCCGGCCCCAAGCTATAAAATTTTTGTTAAGGCTTTCATGTCTGTGTTCATGAGAAACACTAGTCTGTAGCTTACTTTCTATATATAATGCTGTTAGTTTGTGGTGTCAAGATTTTGCTACATCCATAAAATGAGTTGGGAAATGGTCCTTCTCTCCCATTTTCTAAGAGAATTATGATTGAGGTTGTTTCAGCCTTAACTGATAGAATTTTGCCAATTTTTTTTTTTTTTGAGACAGGGTCTCGCTTTGTAGTTCAGGCTGGCTCTGAGCTCACTATGTAGCCCAGGCAAGCTTCGAACTCAGCAATCCTTCTGCCTCTGCCTCCCAAGTGTTGGGATTACAGGCCTAAGCCACCATGCCCGGCACTGTGGCATGTGGTATTGATTGTTGGCGGGCGTGAGTCTCCACGCCCAGCATTGTATGTGGTTACCGGGGATAGAACTCAGGACCTTGCGCTTGGGAGGCAGGCGCCGGAACCACTAAGCTAACCCTCCGGCCCATCCCTGCCAAATTTTTAAAAAAGTGTGAATATAAGTTTTTTTTGTATTTTTTTTTCTTTTTTTTTCAGACAGGGTCTCGCTTTGTAGTTCAGGCTAGCTCTGAGCTCACTGTGTAGCCCAGGCAAGCCTCGAACTCAGCAATCCTCCTGTCTCTGCCTCCCGAGTGCTGAGATTACAGGCATGAGCCACCACATCCGGCTGAATATAAGTTTTTTATAAACATTCAGATATTCTTTCTTCTTGGGCTAGTTTTTTTTGTTTTGCTTTTGAGACAGGGTCTTGCTTTGTAGTTCAGGCTGGCCCTGAGCTCATTATGGTGCCCAGGCAAGCCACCGCGAACTCAGCAATCCTCCTGTCTCTGCCTCCTGAGTGCTGGGATTACAGGCATGAGCCACCACGCCCGGCATTGTGGTATGCGCCCCAGCATTATATGTGGTTACTGGGGATCAAACTCAGGACCTTGCACTTGCAAGGCTGGTGCCGGAACCACTGAGCTAACCCTCCGGCCCTGGGCTAGTTTTGATAATACGTGTGTTTCAAGTAAGTAATTGTCCATTTCATCTAAATTGCCTAATTTATTCTATAAAGTTGCTAATAATTTTCTCCTTTAATCCTTTCATGTCTGTAGGGTCTCAAGTAATGCTACTTCCTCTTTTCACTCCTAATGTTCATCATTTGTGTCTTTCCTCTTTTGTTGATCAGGGTAGCTAGACGGTTATCAATTTATTGATCTTTGCAAGAGACCAGTGTTTGTTTTCATTGATTTCCTTTACTTCTGGCCTGTTTCTTATTTCACTGATTTCCATTGTTATCTCTATTATTTTCTTCCTAGCACTGCCTGCTGAAGGTCATGAAAGGGTATAGGCTTTCTGCTCCCACCTCTGAGCACAAACCACACAGGCTGAACGGAAAAGGACCTTACACCTCACACTCACTGGGCTCTTCCTTGTACAGGTGACAGAACTCCAGACCACTCAGCTTCCTTCCAAGCCCAACTCACAGATTCATGTGCTCCTCCCTTCATATATTTTATTCATTTAAGGGGTACACACAGTCCTCATTTAATGACCTATCTGTTTAAGATTGTTTGGACTTATGAGGGAGGTGCGCTACTTGGACCTGTAACTGCATTTGGACTTTGGACCCAGGAGGGAGAATGACTCTGTGGCCTTATGGTAATTTGCTGCTAGAAACAGTACTATCATTTTTGCTGATTATACTGTACAGTATTGTAGCTTCTTTTTTCTTTTTCTTTTTTTTGAGGCACAGTCTTGCTTTGTAGTCCAGGCTGGGCTAGAACTCACAGCAGTCCTCCTGCCTCAGCCTCCAGAGTGCTGAGATCACAGGTGTACCCTATTACACCCATGTCAGTACTGTAGTTTTATGTTCTGGTCTAAATTACAGTACTGCATGTAAGGGTTTCACAGACATAAGCAAAGTCATAAGTACTGGAGTTTCCTTTGACCATTTATTTGTTCTGAACATTGTAGTGTACATATGATATAATTCCTCATTTATATAGTGACCAATTCATTTAACAATGTAGCTGTAGGTATGGAGCCCCTTTGTTAAATGAGGAATGTCTGTATCAGACGCACTTATACTGTGAGCCAGAGGCTGTACGCTGTTCTCAGAACAAAGACGAATAAAGAACGGTCTTTGTTTTCAGAATCCTTCAGACTAATGAGAAAGACAGCAAGTTCTCCGCCAGTTGGTGGAAAGGGCCAAGCAGACTGAAAGTGCCAAGAAAGCTCCAGGGAAGGAACTGCCCCCGATGACTGGCGTGAAGAGGAGAGATGACTTCAGAGAGGACAGTGAAAACAGGCCCACCACGCATGGTCCCTCTTCCACTCCAGAGACACCTTTGAGACATTAACAAAAATGTGTTTAAATACAGCAAATACAGCACAAGTGCCCGGTAGGGAGTCCTGAGGTTTGAAAGGATGTAGATTATGCAGATGATCCACACATGCTTTTCAGAAAAGAGATTCTCTCAGGTTCCATTAACTGGCTGCTATTTTGCAGGTGCTCCTGCATGGAAAGTAAACATATTTAGGACTTGTTGTCTTATTGATACCGACACCCTTGTCTACTATGTCCCTGTCTCTGCATAGCAAATTACCTCAAACTCAGAAATTTAAATCTCTCCCTCTCCATAATGTTGGGTTTAAACCCAGGGATACTCAATCCCCAGTCTTTTATTTTATTTTATTTTATTTTTACTTTTTGGCAGTAGCAGGGATTGAATTCGGGTCCTTGTGCTTCCAAGGTAGGTGCAGTATCACGTGAGGTAAATCACCAGCCCTATTGTATTTTATTTTAGTATGTGTGCAGCTGAAGAGAACATTATTTTATTTGGAGATAAGGTCTCATTAAATTGCCCAAGTCAGACTCAAACTCATGACCTTGCTGCCTCTGTGTTCGTCAGTCCTTGGATTATAGGCATGTGCCAGTGTACCCAGCTTCATACAATTTCTGAGGGTCCAGAATCCAGGTAGGGCAGATGGTCATTCCTGGAGCAAATGACTCAAACGCTGCTCTGAATTTTGTAGCTTGGCGTATCACTCATTGTAGTTTCATTAGGGGGGAAGAATGGATTCCGTGCAAGGGTGTGCGTACCAAGAAGTGTGAATCTTTCTGGCTGTGGGGACTATAGTGGAAACTTATATCATAGTTCCCCCATGGGCTGAATACAATTTTAAGAGTCTAGACATTTAGTGACACAGATGAAAATGGCCAATTTGTCTCTGTCTCATTTCGCACAGAACTGTGAAGAAAAGGGCCTAAGGGGTAGGAGTACAGCCCAGCAACAGAGGGGTCACCTAGCACGTGCAAGGCCCTGGCTTCACCCCAGTACGGAGGGGATCTGATTCTTAGGAATTTCCTAGGCCTGCTTTACAGGCATTATATTTTTATACTCTAAAATAAAAAGATAAAAAGTTTTACTGAGAATTCTATTCAGGCTCCTCCTGGGAAAATACCTTAGATAATGGAGGCAACTCCAGAGAACCTTCAGGAAGGATTCATCCTCCAGCAGTTTGGCCTTATGCGAAATTAAAACTTGACTTACTCTAGGGACAGAGAATCCAGAAGTGAATGAGACAGGCGTGAGGGCGGTGAGGAGCTACTGAGTAAGCTGAGTAAGAGGAAGACTTAACCCACAACATCAGAGTCCGCAGTGTTTGATGGTGGAGGAATCTGTGGGCTTTCGTGACATCAGCCATCACATAGAGGTGGTGTTAATGAGGTTACCTCCACCAGCTGAAGAAGGGCCTGAAACTGTGCCAGGATGTTGCATAAGTCACATTTTAATCTGGGAGTTCTGAGCCAGTAGCTGAGAGTTGCAGAAGAATCTCATCATTGGCAACGACAGAGGACATGGCGAGCAAGCTTGTATGCGCCAGGCCCAGCCACGAAGGACAACGGTTCAACTCACTGTGCCCCTGTGACAACAGTTCCATCCCTTGCCTCCGGGGTGACCCACAAGGACACAGCTGAGTATTTTCAAAACATTCTCAGGCCGGAGGGTTAGCTCAGTGGTTCCGGCACCTGCCTCGCAAGCGCAAGGTCCTGAGTTCGATCCCCAGTGACCACATATAATGCTGGACATGGAGACACGCCCACCAACAATCAACACCGCATACCACAATGCTGGACGTGGTGGCTCACGCCTGTAATCCCAGCACTCGGGAGGCAGAGACAGGAGGATTGCTGAGTTTGAGGCTTGCCTGGGCTACATAGCGAGCTCAGGGCCAGCCTGAACTACAACGTGAGACTCTGTCTCAAAAAGAAAAAAAAAAAAAAATTCTCTGGACCCTGGCTGTGTCAGAGTTTATCATATCTCCTGTGGTTGTCCAGGAATCAGCGGCACAGGGCACTAGGATGCTCTGGGGACTAGGAACCCACATGCTCTCTCTTCTCTTCTCTTTTATTCTGTTCTCTTCTCCTCTTTCTTCTTTTCTCTCTTTTTCTTCTCTCTCTCTCTTTCTTGATTTCATTTTGTTGACTCAGGGTCTTGCTGTATAGTTTAGGTTAGTCTTGAGCTCACTATGAGCCAGGCATAGTGGCTCAGCCTATAATCCCAGTACTTGGGGAGCTGAAGCAGGAGGATCACCTCAAGTTTGAGGCCAGCCTCAGCTATGGTGAATTCAAGATCAGCCTGAGCTACATAGCAAGACCCTGTCTCAAAACAAAACAAAACAAAACAAAACAAAACAAAACAAAACAAAACAAAACAAAACCTCTGTAGCCCAGGCTGGCCTCAAACTCATGGCAATTCTCCTGCCTCAGCCTCTGGAGAGTTGAGGTTACAGGCGTGAGCCACCATACCCAGCTTCCTCACCTTCAGTTCCCTTCTTTTACCTCCTGGCCTGGGAAAACTGCCCCAGCTCCTGCCACCATGCGCACATTCCAGCCAGCAGCAGGGGAAACAGACAATGGGAGAACATACTTCTTCTTTCAAAGGCCATGACCAGGAGGTTGCATACATGGTCTGTGCAGGCCTCACAGGCCAACTGGGAAATGTGTATCGCTCTGTTTATGGGCAGACGTGGGAAGCTGTATGTACCATATGGCTCTGTGTCCAGTAGCACCTGGGCACTTGGCATGTGGGGCAGCAGCGAGGCTGGCAATGCGGCCATCCGGTCAATAGTCAAGTTCTAGCTAAGACCCATGTTACTCTAAAGAGGAAAAACAGGTGCTGGGGGCAACCTAGCCGTCTTTGACATGAGAACCTCCTGTCCTCTTGCCTAGAAGGAAAACAAATCATTGATAACAGGTAAAGTTATTGGATTAACTATAAACCTCTTTTATTGTTTGTTTTTGATTTAGTGGAATCAGGAATCAGGTGCACTGAGGCATGTCTGCCCCAGAGACTATTAACTTCATGATGCCCAGGAGTCCAACGCCTTCACCCCATCATTTTGTCTTCATTGCCTCAAGGTTTAGGGCATACAGTTAAGTTCTTGTTGCACATGTGTCGAATGAGTAAACGAATGATAGGCAGCTAGTTGTGAGACTCCCAGGCCAGCTTGGTAGTGTGTGGCTGTAATCCCAGCACTCAAGGCCATCCTGGGCTACACACTATGTTCAAGACCAGCCTGAATTATATAGCAGGATCCTGTCTCCAAAAAATAAAAAGAAAAATAATTCTAAAAGAAATTCTGTCGTGTGTTCTCCCAAGGACTTTTCTGCCAAGGATTCGGACCCCTCATCACAGTGAAATTATGGCTGGGTAGTTACTGAAGTAAAATCTAGGCTACTTACCACATGCATCTGGACAAGTGGAATAGGGTTGGTCTGATCCTAGTGATAATAAATTTGAGATGATGTGAATTTTATTTATTTTACTTTTTAAAAATTTTGTTTTTTGTAGTGATGGAGATGAAAACCAGACCTTATACATGCTAGTCACGGGTCCTACCACTGAGCTACAGCCCTGGCCCCTTGCATACAGCAATTTGGTGACAGAAGTTTGGCCTCTCTAGCAATCCTAACATCTGTCTTCTTTGGGGAATCTCATCCTGAAGGGTCTTGTATTACACAGGCAAGTTCTTATGGATGGAGGGAGGTGGGCTTGGAGCAAAAGGGAAGTCAGTCAGGGGTCACGGGGAGAGCAGGCAGGAGAGCCAGAGCCACCCAAAGCTATCCCAGCGGCCAGGTTTCCTTTCTCCACCTGTACTATGCCCAGGGAATTGAAAACAGTAAAAAGTGAAAGATAATACAACAGCCAATAAAAAGATAAAGTAAATAAGAAAATATAAAAAAGATGGTTAAAACAGCAAAGGGGAAGCAGCAGGCAATAAAGTAGTAATAAGAACTAAAAATAAGACAAATAAGCTGAAAAGAAATTAAAAGATAGAACAAAGACACAATAAAGCAAAGGTCAGAAATAAAAGATGGAGAAGTAAGAGATAATGCAATAACAATAAATCTAGAAGATAAGATGAGATAAAAGGAAATAATATAAAATAGCTAGAAGAATGACAGATTAAAAATGACTGAGATAAGTAAAATCGTTAAAACCAGAAAAATAAAAGACTAAAGGGATTAAAACAATAAAATGTATTACACCGATACCAAAAGAAAAAGTCCAAAGGACTCAGCTGTGGGGAAGAATACCACATGGGTTTTGTCTCCAGCCAGCACAGTGAAGCCAGGCCACAGGCAGACATGGCCGGCCGCCTCCCAGGTGTGTGTGGCCCCAGTCTCGAATCACCTGTATCAGTTTGCTGGGTTCCTTTACCAAGTGCCACTGAAGGAGGGGCTCAAACCACAGAAATTAATTTCTCCACAGCAGTGCGTGGTGGCACCCTATCTTTATAATCCCAGCACTCTGGGAGGCAGAAGCAAAAGGTCAGATGTTCAAGCCCAATATAGAGAACGTAGGGAGGCACTCGAAACAAAAAATAAAGAGATGGTGCGGATTTAGCTCAGCACAAGGGCCCTGGAGTCAACCCCTAGGGCCACAAAAACAACCCCGGTAAACACATCACAGCTCTGGAGGCCAAAAGTCCACGTGGGGGTTGGCAGGGCTGGCTCCTTCCTGGGCTTCCCTCCCTCGCTTGTGGGTGGCCGCTGTGCTCTGAGCCTCACGCTGTCATCCATCCGTATGCAGCAGGGTCCCCAGGCCCCGGTCTTAGGGTCACAGCTGCGTTCAGCTGTGCTCCCTAAGCTCAGCTTGACGACTGTGCTGAGTTTCCCGCGTATGCGTTGCCGGACCCCCAGTTACTGTCAGAGCTTGTTCTTCATCTTCTTCCTTTTCTGAACACAGAAGCGGGCTGAGTTGGTCACTCTGCCCTCTCGGTCACCAGAACATCTCCCTCTAAGGACTGGGTCTTCCATGTTTGTTTTCTCTCTTGGGCTGCAGGCGGCCATCTTGGACCATCAGGGCTGCTATAAGAAAACCCTCTAGGACCGGATGTAGCTCAGTGGGGCGGCACTAGGGGTTGACTCCAGGGCCCTTGTGTTGAGCTAAATCCGCACCATCTCTTTATGCACTTCAAAGGCTGGAGAGTCCGGGCTCAAGGTGCTGCAGACCCGTGCTACATGAGGACCTGTTCCTCATACCTGGCACCTCTGCGTGTCCTCGAATAGGGCAGGAGGCAGACAGGCTCCCTCTGCCTCTTCTCGCCTGTTTCCCTTTTTTGAAGTACTAGGAGTTGGACTCACGGCCTTGACACTGAGTTACCTGTCTCAGGGCAGGGGCTGGGCTTGAATCCCCACACCAAAGCTGCAAGAGTTGGCCCAAACTAGTGTGGTCCCCCCATTCACGTGCGTGCACGCATGCACACACACACACACACACACACACACACACAAGTAGGTAGGCACACTCAGGCCATGCACCCTGCACCCTGAGTTTGATTCGAGGTACTGCTGCCTGCATCACTTGCATACCTATGTTGTGGCACAATTCACCGAGGCCGAGGTGTGGTCAGTGACAGATGAGAAAACCTACCATATATACACGGTGCAATACTATCCAGCCATTAAGAAGAATGAAATCGCTGGGCATGATGGCTCACGCCTGTAATCCCAGCACTCAGGAGAAGAGACAGGCGGATTGCTGAGTTCGAGGCTTGCCTGGGCTACATAGTGAGCTCAGAGCCAGCCTGAACTACAAAGTGAGACCCTGTCTCAAAACAAAGAAGAATGAAATCATGTCATTTGTAGGAAAATGGATGGCACTAAACCGTCATGTTAAATAAAATAACTCTGAAAGACAAGTATCATAGTTGTCCTCGTATGTGGAATCTAAACAAAAAGAATGACATGGAAATAGAAGGGAGATGGTTAGTGAAGAAGGGATTAAGGGGGAGGGGACAGCACGGGGTGCAGGGGATAACGGGGGGGGGGGGCTGCAAGTGACCAAGGTGTGTTACACACATGTATCCATTACTCTGTACAACTGATATGAATTCAGAAAAATAAGTGTCTGCTATCACTTATCATTTGGCAGCTCAATCTTCTGGAACAAGAACTTCTCCATTTCCTCTTGGACTGGGCCTGCTATGTAGGCAGTGCTGCCCTCTGCCTCACCTTCCCCCGGGGCACAGACACCAGGATGCCCTAAGGCCCCGAGCTCTGAGAAGGCACTGTTGTCTGGGCCAGTCCAGGCTCGGGCACAGCTCCCAGCCCAGGTAAGCCCTTGGAAGAGAGGAGATGCCTTCGACTGGCCCCATGGCCTCCTCCTCAGCCTCGCTCCCTTGGCTTCTAGCAGGGACACAGATCATGGAGTCTCTACTCTTCAGACTTGACTGTCCCAGCCCGGCTCTCTTCAGGATCCCCCTTGGTCTCCCTGGCAGACACCCAAAAGGGCGGACAGGGCAGGGATGAAAGGACAGTGAAAGGATCGCCTCCCCGGATGGCCCCTTCTCCTACTCCTCCTCCTCCTAGCCCCCCCTGTTGCCATGGAGACCAGAACAAAGCCTCTCTTTCCCCTCTTTTCTGGATTGTTAATTGTCTTTACTCCATGGTGCCTTTGTTCATTGTTGCCAGTCCCTCCCAGGATGGGGACCTAGGTTTCCTCCAGACAGGAAAGAGGTTTAAAGGGAAAGGTGGCGGGAGTGGGGCCTCCGAGCCAGGGGGTGGGTGGAGGTGAGAAGGACTGGGGGGTAACGCCTTGTTCCCACCCTTCCTCTGTGGGCTGCCTTCCAACTGTTAGGGAGAGCTGGCCACAAGAGAAAAGGAAGAGCTCCACACTCGCGTGAATGTGTGAGGTGGGGGCCCCTGGAGCTTGTGGCCCTCTCTAGCCCCTCTCATTCCAAGGAAGTCATTTCCCCAGACCTCAGGGCCCCTCATCAGTCTGAGCAGAGGAGCCTGCAGGTGTCAGTGGCCGCTCCAGTGCTCTCTCCATGCTTGGTCATCACAGCTGCTGAGGATGCGGAAGATGGAGTGTAAAAGCTTTGGCAGTGAGTGAGTGTGTGTGTGTGCACGCGCGCGCGCATGTGTGTGTGTAGGATGCACATCTCCAGCCTCAGCCGAGCCCGTGCACTGAGCGGGTCCCTACATCTCTGTAGAAGCATGTTGAAGCCGCCAGCGGAACAGCGGGAGGCTGTCCTGCAGGGGGAGAGAGTTGTACCTACTTCCGGGGCACGGGTTGGAATTTAGGGTACTAACAGTAGATGCTTGTTTAGATGTGTCACACTCCAAGCATTACTGAATCAGCCCTGTTTCTCCCAGCACAGTATACTGGCTACTGAAGCAATGAGTTTGCAGAAGTGAAAAAGCTAATTCTCCAGGCAGCCAAAATTGGAGAGGTGGAGGCTCAAGTCTCCATAAAAGACAGGGCTGGAGCGGGCTGCAGGGCAAGGAAATGTGATTGAAGGCCAAAAAAAAAGCTAAGTAATTGGTGATCTGTGCAAGGGTGACCAAACGTCAGGGCCCTCCCTACAACACTGGTTCAGAAGTCACAGTGCTGGTGTGCTTAGAGCCTTTGGGCATCAAAACATCGCCAGCATCCAGGCTAATGGTGCATACCTCTAATCCCAGCACCAGGGGAGGCTGAGGCAGGAAGGTTGCAAGTTCAAATCCTGACTGGACAATCTATTGATTTGGTGAGACTCTTTCTCAAAAATTACCAAGGATTGTGGCTACAGCTCAATGTAGAGGCCTGGGGTTCAATCCCCAGTATAGGAAAAAGAAAAAAAGAAGGTAATTACCCATTGGGCATCTGTACAGATCCAAGGAAGTCAGCTGAGGGTTTCAGTGGGTCTGAAGGAGGAAGAGGTGAGCTCCTCGTTCCAAAAAGAAACTTAAGGGTGCCGGGCGTGGTGGCTCACCTCCTGTCATCCCAGCACTGGGGAGGCAGAGACAGGAGGATTGCTGAGTTCAAGGCTTGCCTGGGCTACATAGTGAGCTCAGGGCCAGCCTGAACTACAAAGCGAGACCCTGTCTAAAAAAAAAAAGAAACTTAAGGCCACTGTTCCCACTGTGACTCATAAAGTCAGAGTGCTATTGATAGCAAAAGGACACAGCCCTTAGGCAGGTGAGCTCTACGGTTGATGACAAAAGCAAATAACCAGAGGTTGCGAAGCTACAGGATTTATACTGCTTTCTCTTGTTTTCGAAAGGACCATAAACCCCAGGAGAAGCAGAGCAGCATGGGACCCTGGGGGAGGAAAGATGAACCTGAGGCTAGAAAACCTGGTTCAGATGTGAGCTCTTGCTGAGCCTGGTAGAGCACAGCCCTAATCCCAGCATTTGAGGGCTGGGGCAGCAGGATGGGGGGCGGTCTGAGGCGAGCCTGGGCTACACAGGGAGACCCTGGGTATAAAGAATAAAAATTAACTTGGGGCAATTAATTTTAAAAAATTACAAAACTAAAACAAGTTAGTTCTCATTTTTTCACTATGTAGTCTTGTACTTTTTCCTTCACCTTCCTCATTTTTTTTTTTTTTTTTTTTGAGACAGAGTCTCGCTCTGTAGTTCAGGCTGGCCCTGAGCTCACTATGGAGCCCAGGCAAGCCTCACACTCAGCAATCCACCTGTCTCTGCCTCCCAAGTGCTGGGATTACAGGCGTGAGCCACCACGCCCGGCATGTGGTATGTGGTATTGATGGCTGGTGGGCGTGAATCACCACACGCAGCATTGTATGTGGTTATTGGGGATCGAACTCAGGACCTTGCACTTGCGAGGCAGGCGCTGGAACCACTGAGCTAAATCTCTGACCCTCACCTTCTTCATTTATAAAATGCACCTCACTATCAGAGCTTTGACAGACCACAGGAATTAGGTCATGTGTGCTCCCCTCTGTGCCTCAATCTCCCCACAGCACAGAGGGGCGCTGAGGAGGTGGTTCTGCAACGAATGCCTTTCAAGCTGGTTCTCTTGGATTCAGACAGGCCAGTGACATGTCTGTTAATTAATCTGCACCTTCTGGACAACTGCACCAAGTGTGACTCTCTGGACAAAACCCAAGCAGAGCTGAGCGGAAGCCACTTCCAGTGAGAAGCTGCCCCTTTGGGACAGGCGAGGAAGGTGGGGGCCCTTGCACTCGCATTCTGGCCCCTGTTGCAATCTGGAAAAGCGCTTGCTCAGTCAGCCAGGTGAAAGGCCTGACTGGATCCAACCTTCCGCACCCTGTCTCTCAGCCTCACAGGGCAGACAAGACCTTGGGTATTAACGGTTCCTTCCTCTGCCCCATGCTCAGCTCATCTGGGAATTTTCTCTGCTCACTGGGTGGCTACTGAGAGGAAAGTACTTAACGCCACCCTGTGAAGCCTTTCAGAACTTCTCCAGAGGACATTTGCATGTGACAAGTAGTCTAACCCTGGAGGCCCAGGGCAGTGTCGGAAACCAGCACAGTGGACTCCCAGGGGCCACTTGATGGTAGCAGACAAAACACACTGGGACAATGCCGGACCTGGTGGTTCACGCCTGAAATCCCAGCACTCGGGAGGCAGAGACAGGAGGATTGCTGAGTTCACAGCGGCTTGCCTGGGCACCATAGTGAGCTCAGGGCCAGCCTGAGCTACAAAGAGAGACCCTGTCTCAAAAAGCAAAAAAAAAAAAAAAGCCACACTGGGGACCACAGCCTGAGAAGCCAGCACGAGTTGTCCTTGCAGCAGTGGCTTCCTGAGCATCTAGACAGGCTGGAAACTAAATGGAGAGCAGGCAGCGAAGGTCCCTCCCTCACAGGGCCCACAGGCTAGAGGAGCAGGAAAAGTACATAAAAACAGAATACCAACTGAGTATTATTATTAACTAAGTATTATGAAGGCAACAAATGGGGAGTCAAGAAAGAGGTTAAGGGCCAGAGGGTTAGCTCAGTGGTTCTGGCGCCTGCCTCACAAGCACAAGGTCCTGAGTTCGATCCCCGGTAACCACATACAATGCTGGGTGTGGAGACTCATGCCCACCAGCAATCAATACCACATACCACGGTGCCAGGCGTGGTGGCTCATGCCTGTCATCCCAGCACTCGGGAGGCAGAGGCAGGAGGATTGCTGAGTTCAAGGCTCGCCTGGGCTACATAGTAGGCTCAGGGCCAGCCTGAACTACAAAGCAAGACCCTGTCTCAAAAAAAAAAGAAAGAGGTTAAATGTGGAGTGGGGTGGAGTGAAGGAGACAGACAGAAACAGGGACATTTTAGTAGAGACCAGAGCACAAAAAGGTGCAGTGCTTTGGGAAATCTAGGGTTTAGTGAGGCTCTTCCAGGGGAGAAGACATGTAGAGGGTTTGAAGACTGGCTTAAAGCAGTGTGTTCCTTATGGGGATCTGATGAGGACTGGGCACAATTTCTTTCTTTTTCTTTTTTTTTTTTTTTGAGACAGGGCCTTGCTTTGTAGTTCAGGCTGGCCTTGAGCTCACTCAATGGCCCAGGCAAGCCTGGAACTCATAGCAATCCTCTTGCCTCTGCCTCCGGAGTGCTGGTATTACAGGTGTGAGCCACCACGCCTGGCACTGTGGTATGTGGTACTGACTGCTGGCTGGTGTGAGTCACCAAACCCCGTGTTGTGGTATGTGTTGTTGATTGCTGGTGGGTGTGAGCCACCACGCCCGGCATTGTGGTGTGTGGTGCTGATTGCTGGTGGGTGTGAGTCACCACACCCAGCACTGTGGTATGTGATACCAGGGATCAAACTCAGGACCCTGTGCTTGCCAGGCAGAAGCCGGAACCACTGAGCTAAATCCCTGGCCCCCCACAATTTCTAATATAACTGTTTAAGATTGGAGGACATGGGGAGGGAGTCCCGGAAAATATTATTTGTTTTATAAACTCATAGTTTGCTAAAATAATATTTGTTTTATAAACTCATAATTTGCCCAAGAAGATGGTCTTATGAGCAGTCCATTGTTCAGATAAATTGATTTTCAGAAAGTTCCTGAAGCCAATAATTAAGTTTTTTAAAATTTGTTTTTGTTTTTTTGAGAGAGGGTTTCTCTGTACAGTTCAGGCTGGTTTTGAACTCTCACTATGGAGACTAGGCTGGCCTGGAACTTGCATTGATTCTTCTGCCTCAGCCTCCCCAATGCTGGGATTATTGCCACCACACTTAGCAATAATGAACTTATTTATTGGTCTGTAGGGTTATCTTCCTGGGCAAGAACCTTCTGGAACAAATCCTAAAGTCATGTGGATAGAAGCGGTTGTCTCCGTGCTCAAGAACAACGTGGCTATGTGGTCTGGCAGTGATGGTGTGGCCTGGTCAGGGTGCGGATGGTGAAGTCAGAGCCAAGGAAGGACTGTTTATATTTTTGGAGACAGAACAGTGTCATTCACTAAAGTGCCAAATGGAAAGGAGGTATCAAGGACAAATGGTTTTTGGCTTGAGCCACTGAAGGTGCTACCACTTCCAGAGATGGTAAAGAAGACGGTAGGTAGTATAAACAGGATGGGAGGTTAAAGGTTCAAGTTAAGTTTAGGATGTCGGTCAAGCCCCAAAGGAGAAATGTCAAGAGTGTGATTTGGAACATGTCTCAAGTGCAGTGAAGCATCTTGGAGATGTAAGTAAAAAATTAAGAGAATCTTATTTATGTAGTTGGTCATTGGTAACTAAACCTATAGAAATAGAGGAGGGAAATGGGGTGCAGGAAGAGGCCCAAGGGGACACATTTGGAGACAAAGGTGGAGAAAGGAATAGAGACCAGAGAGACTGAGAAAGAGCAGTTGTGAAGTTGGGGACTGTCTTAATTACTTTTCTTGTTGCCAAGAAAAATATCTGACACCTAAAATTAAAGGAGGAAAGGTTTATTTCGTTCACAGTCAGTAGAGATTTTAGTCCATAGCTGGCTGGCTCCAAGGCAGGGTGGAACATGGCAGAGGGGTGTCACGGAGGCGAAACAGATCATGGTGGGCAGAAGGTAGTAAAACAGCAAGGGGCAACCACAGCTCTTTCTGTCCCTTATATTTTACCTGGGCTACTGTGGGCAAGCAGCATTCACACCCTTAATCCTAGTGCCCTGGATCACACCATTGCATCATAAATCAATCCCAGCGTCCCACATTCTAGATCCAGCCATCTCTGAAAAAGCCCCATCTGTGACCACAAGAGACTTTGGAGGGACATCTAAGACGAGCCATAGCAGGGACCTTTGGGACAATGTTTCAAGGAGGGGAGTGATCAACTGGGTCAAATGGTAGGAATTTTGGATTGATGTTCTTGGGAAATGGTGTGGTGCTACAAAAAGACCTAGAATCTTCAGTCAGTAGCTTCCTTCCTCCACTTACCATGACCCCAAGCTTCCTCTTCCTCACATCTAAAAGTAAGATAATGACACCAACCTCATAGAATTGGGGTAAGTTGTGAACAGATGTTGTATCGGAGTTTAGTACCATGCCTAAGGCGCTCAGCATCTGCATCTGGTACCAGTGACTGGGAAGGCCTGACCCCAATTAAGTGAAATCCAGCCGGTGCAGGATGGTGGGCGGAGGACCTCTCACCTCTCTGTTCTTCCCTTCTCAGTCTGCCGAGAGAACTACAGCAAAACTGTCCCCAGGGAAGCTATCAGAGGCCAGAGGAAAACAGACACGTGGAAAACACAGGCACAATGACTGGGAGGCAAGGACTGGAGGAGCTCTGGGAACCTCTTCAGCTTCTGAAATGGCTTCATCCAATTATCCCCAGACCTGGCCCTCAAGAATTAATGTGGCGGACCAGAGATTTAGCTCAGTGGTTCTACCGCCTGCCTCACAAGCGCAAGGTCCTGAGTTTGATCCCGGTAACCACATACAATGCTGGGCATGGTGGCTCACGCCTGTAATCCCAGCATTGGGGAGGCAGAGGCAGGAGGATTGCTGAGTTTGAGGCTTGCCTGGGGCTACATAGTGAGCTCAGGGCCAGCCTGAACTACAAAGGGAGACCCTGTCTCAATAAATAAACAAACAAACAAACAAATAAAAGAATTAATGTGGAGGGCTAGGGAATTAGCTCCATGGTGGGGTGACTGCCTCATAAGTGCAAAGTCCTGAGTTTGAACCCTAGTACTGGAGAGAAAAAAAATTAATGTGGACTTTTCCCACACCCTTGGTCTAACTTGTTTATTTCTTTGTATCCCTGTACTCCTTGTTTAACTTAAACCTGCATCCCCTCTCCTCTCTCACTACTTGGGATTGAACCCAGGGCTTTTTTTTTTTTTTTTGAGACAGGGTCTCGCTTTGTAGTTCAGGCTGGCTCTGAGCTCACTGTGGTGCCCAGGCAAGCCTCGAACTCAGCAATCCTCCTGTCTCTGCCTCCCGAGTGCTGGGATTACAGGCGTGAGCCACCATGCCCGGCACTGTGGTATGTGGTATTGATTGCTGGTGGGCGTGAGTCTCCACACCCAGCATTGTATGTGGTTACTGGGGATCGAACTCAGGACCTTGTGCTTGTGAGGCAGGCACTGGAACCACTGAGCTAACCCTCCAGCCCCTCTTTTTTTTTTTTTCTTTAAATTAGTACTGGGGATGGAACTCAGGACCTTGCACTTGCAAGGAAGGTTTGGTGCCACTGAGTTAAATCCCTGGCCCCGAAGCCAGAGCTTTTATACTGAGTCACATCCTTAAAGCTTTTTAAGCATTTTGAGACAGGGTCTCTCTAAATCACTAATTTGCGCAGGCTGAGCTCAGACTTGTGATTGTCCTGTCTCAGCCTCTCAGAGTGCTGGGACTCCAGGCTTATGTCACTACCCACTGTTGGCCTGCATAAATTTGCCCAGTTATGGCCAAGGTTTGGTCTCTGGGCTTCTTCTCTGTTCACCTGGACTGATCTCAAGGCCTTGCTCAGAATCCCCCCCCCCCCATTCTCTGTCTCCCAATAGATTACTGATTTGTTTAGTAAGGGGTTGCTCTGGGCTGCACACTGTGAGCCACAGGAACCTCATTGAGCCAGAGACCTATCCTTGCCCTGTGGGGCAGATGGACAAATGAACATTTAGCATACTATCTGCAATTGGTGAGTTTCTAGAATCCATAGACAGGGCACTTGTCCGGATTTGGCCATCAAGAAAGGTTCATGGGTCGAGGATATATTTCAGTGCCAAAGAAAGAAAGAAAAAAGAAAGGAAGGAAGGAAGAGAGAGAGAGAGAGAGCTCTCTCATGAGAAAGAAAGCTCATGAGAAATGTCAAGTTCAAGGCCAACCTGAGCAACTTAATAAGACCTCGTCACAAAATAAAGTTTTATTTCATTTTATTTGTTGGTATTAGAGATTGAATTCAGGACCTGACACTAGGCAGGTGCTGTGCCACTAAGCTTCATCCATTAAATTTTGTTTATTTATTTATTTAGAGACAGGGTCTCACTTTGTAGTTCAGGCTGGCCCTGAGCTCACTATGGAGTTCAGGCAAGCCTCAAACTCAGCAATCCTCCTGCCTCTGCCTCCGGAGGGCTGGGATTAGAAGCGTGGGCCACCGTGTCCGGCATTGTGGTATGTGGTTGTGATTGCTGGTGAGTGTGAGTCACCACACTTGGCATTGTGTATGTTGTTACTGGGGATTGAACCAGGGACCTTGTACTTACTAGGCAGGAGTCAGAACCACTGAGCTAAATCTCTGGTCCTAAATTTTATTTTTAATAACATTTTTAAGGCTGGGGATTTAGCTCAGTGGTTCAGGCATCTGCCTAGCAAGTGCAAGGTCCTGAATTCAATTCCCAATATTAAATACTACAATGCTGGGCGTGGTGGCTCACGCCTGTAATCCCAGCACTTCGGAGGTAGAGGCAGGAGAATTGCTGTGAGTTCAAGGTCTACACAGTGAGCTCAGGGCCAGCCTGAACTACAAAGCCAGACCCTGTTTAAAAAAAAAAAAAAAAAAAGAAAAGAGAAGAAAAGAAAAATTCCCAGGCCGAGACCCACAAAATGAATGAAAGGAGTTAATCGGGCCAAGCGGTCCGGACTGATGAAATCCAGAGTCCTAAAAGTCCTCGTGAGCCCCTTTGGCGGTCATTTCTCACACACTTGGCACCTGCAGTGGCATGGAGACCCTTTCACTGCCCCTCTCCCCCAGGTCCCTGCAGTCCCCAGTCAGATGAAAGACTCTGGCTCCTGGGCCAGGGTGGGCCTGTGCCCTGCGAGCTTGCCCTGTGTGAGCAGCTTTCCTGCTGAAGTCCATGCTCACCTTTCTTTCCAGACATTTCCTGGGGCAGCAGACCTTGTGTCTCGTGCTGGCACCACAGCACCTAGCTCAGGCAGCATACTGCAGTTACCTCATACACACACGGGAAAGGGGACCTATCCTCTCCACTCACCTCTCCCAACAGGGCGGGTGGAAATAAAGGATTTGTGTGAGAGACAGCAAGAGAAAGGGACTAGGGAGCTGCCAGACACATTAGGAAGCTGTCTGGCTGCAATGGGATTAGGCCACTTTTTTTTTTCTTGTTCCCTCTTTTTTTTTCCTGAGTAATATGTATTCAACCCAGGGTTCACATTGGGCTATATCTTCAGCGCTTTTCAAAAAAAATTTTTTTGAGACAGGGTCTCACTTTGTAGTTCAGGCTAGCTCTGAGCTCACTATGTAGCCCAGGCAAGCCTCAAACTCAGCAATCCTCCTGCCTCTGCCTCCCGAGTGCTGGGATTACAGGCGTGAGCCACCACGTCCGGCGAAATTTTTTTTTTTTCTACACAAGAACTTGCTAAGTAGCTAAGTTGCCCAGACTGGGCCTGAACTTGTGATCCTCCTGTCTCAGCCTCCCAGAATACTGAGACTTCATGTGCGCGTCAAGGTCTCCTTGGTATTGGGGTTTTTAATAGAGTTCTCAATTGTGCTTAAGAAAAAAACCCCCAAAAGTCCAGGACCTCTGGAAGGGTTGACAGGCTGTGTTAGCCAGACGACTTTTTAGTTCTTGCCCCACGGAGCGAAGATTCTCAGTAGCAGCCCTCCTACCTGGCCAGAGAGGGTGGGCAGAATCCACTTTCTTTCTTTTATTTTCTCCATCCACCCCGCCCCCAAGAACCGCAGCCCGCCCCTTCCCAACAGAGGTTTCCAGCTGCTGATGCCTGGATGGACCGGCTGCTGGGAGGAGGAAACGCTCCGTCCCTCCCTCCTTCCACTTCTCCCCTGCGTCCCTCCTCCTCCTCCCCCTCCTCCTCCCCCTGCCGGTCGGTGCTCGGCCTCCCTCCCTTTCTCCTCCGAGGCTGTCGAGTCGTCTCGCAGCAGCGAGCCGCGAGCGCCCTGCTCCAGTCCCGGTTTGGAACTGAACTGTGTGAGCGCAGGTCCTGGAACCCGGGGCTCAGCGCAGCCAGCCGAGGCTGCGGCCAGGACGCCGAGCTCAGTCTCCAGGCCCCGATCCGGACCGACCGGGCCGCTGAGTCGAAGAGCCGCCTGGCTAGGCGGACACAGCGTCCGGGCGAGTCCGGGCGCAGGACCGCGGAAGGCAGGAGACAGCCGCGAGCCCAGGGCAGAGGGCAGAGTGCATAGAGCGGCCTGGCGCGGCGGAGGGCGCCGCCCGGCCGGAACCGAGCTCGCCGCCCGGGACGCCGGCCCCTGCGGCGCGGACCTCGGGTGGCCGCGGGTGCCGGGCGACTGCTCCCCGGCCGACGGCGGGGGCGTGCCCCTCCCAACCCGCCCGCCCGCCCGCGCGCTCCGCCGGGGCATGTGAGCGGGAAGCCGAGTGCCAGCCGCGAGGACCGCGCCGGGAGCAGCAGGAGCGTGGAGCTGCGAGCCCCGACCCAGCGCCCCGCGGAGTAGTAAGTGGCCCCTCGCTCCCCTCCCTGGCCCTCCGAAGTTTGACACTCGCGCCCCGCGTTTCTAGGCACACGCCGGCCCTCTTCGCTCCGACTTGCCATCCTTTGCAAAGTTTTTCGAGGAGGAGCAGACCCTCACCACCCCTGCCGGTGCTGGCTAGTGGCGGCTTCCCGAGGACAGACCGGCCTCAGTGGAGAGAGGCAGCAGCCCGCGAGGCCGGGCGCAGCGCGCTCGTGTCGGTGCGCACCACGCGAGTCGACCTCGGGTGCTCCCGCCCCACGCCGGCTCCTTTCCGACCGGCCGGACACTAGGTCTTGCTCACCGCTCCTACCGCGCTCGACTTAAGGACCTCTCAGCGGGGAGACGAGGCGATTGTGCGCTCCCCGCGCGGGGCTCGGGTGCCGCGGGGGAGACGCAAGTGTGGGTGTTGGCTGGCCGCGCGCCCCTTCCCACCGCTCGGGTTCGTCCCCCGCGGACCAGCTGGGCGCCGCCTCCTGTTTGTTTTCTGCTCGCGCGGCTCCCGTTCCACCCCGCCCCCACTCAGCCTGCTGCCCAGCACCCTTACTGCCCACCCGGCGATCCGGTGGGAGCCTTTGCGCCCCGGATCCGTGCGGGACCAAATTTCGCCTAGGGGAGGGAGACGCGGAGAGGGTGGTCGCTCAGCCCCAGCGGCTCGCCATTGTTTTCCCACCCCGCGCCTTCCGTACGTAAACACAGACACACAGACACGCGCGCGCGCACACACACGCACACACACGTGTGAGTGCGCGCGCACGCGCCGCCAAAGGCTGCTTAGGGTCTCCGGGAGTGCTGGGATCGCCCCACTGCCCGGCAGGGCGTTCCAGCCGGAGATGCCCCGGGTTTAACTGGGAAGGCAGGAGAGTGCGGATTGCCCGAGAGTCCCGGGCGGGGCCGCGAGCCCTGCTTGGGCGGGAAGTGAATTTTGAACTTAAACCCTAGACCTTTCCGCGAAGACCCCGAGCGCTGCAGCGGCGGCTCCCGCGCTGGAGGTCTCGCGGCAGCTGCAAGGACTCCGAGGGCGCTCTTGGCAGCCTCCGCCTTGGCAGGCAGGGGTTAGAGGAAGCCGAGGAGTTTTCCTGGGAAGTTTGCTTTAACTCCGTGGGAATTTCCGGGCAGGGCGTCTTGGCGCAAAGGGGTCTGGCCAAAGGCTGCCAGGACCAGGGAAGATTCTGCGACTGCTCCAGGCAGGTCATCTGTTTCCACGATGCTTTCTCAGCAAACGCCCTGCTAGATTCTGGGGCTTAGCGCGTCTGGGTACCAGTTCCCCACCGAGGGGAGCGTGTTTCCGGGCGAGTTCCCCAGTTCTTCTGGACTTTCTTCCATGAAAACGGGCAGAGTTGGCACGCATGTTTGCAGCTGGTATGTGCTGGTCATTTGAAGGTTAGGTTAGGAAGGCATGAGGAGGGTAGGACCCAGCGTACTGGGACCACTGAGAGCCAAGTATAACTTAGTTGTGAGGAGCTAGGGAAAGCACTTGCCTGGAAAGCATGTTGGAGGCCCTGGATCTGTCCTCCGCACCGAGGGAGAAGTTTAGCTGTTATCGCTATTGTTACTATGCTTCTGCGCTGGGGCAGGAACTCAGAGCCTGGGGCATGCTAAACAAACGCTTTACTTTTGACCTACGGCCCCCAACTGTGTCATTATTATTATTATTTTTTGAGACAGGGTCTCATTTTGTAGTTTAGGCTGACCCTGAGCTGTAGCCCAGCAAAGCCTGAACTCTGCAATCCCCCTGCCTCTGGCTCCTGAGTGCTGGGTTTATGGGCGTGAGTCACCACACCCACCATTGTGGTGTGTGACACCAATTGCTGGAATTCCTGGTGTGAGCCACCACACATGGCACTGTCGTATGTGGTACCTGGGATTGAACTCGGGACCTTGTTGCACTTGCGAGGCAGTTGCTAGAATCACTGAGCTAAATCCTCAGCCCTGTGCCATTATTACTTAACGGACCTTGTACCTAGCCCAAAAGAGCTCTTTGGGACTCAGCCCATTTAATCCACTGTAATAATAGTACACCTTTGAGGAGGAAGAGACTTCACACTATCATCCCTTGATTCTAGTTCGCCTTCTTGCGTCTTTTTTCTTCCTTCCTTCCTCTTTTCTTTTCTTTACAAATTTTGTGAAAGGCCTTCATCCCTCTTCCCCTATTCTTAAAGATGAATTGTGGCCCAGGGCAGTGTTCTCTCCCTGGAAACTGGACTCCAGGAAGGAAGTGTCTCCACAAGGTGTCCCCTGGGCTCCTCGCTGGGCTGCCAGCTCGGGATTGGATGTGCATTTGTGTCTCTGAGGCAAAGTGAATTTCCAGAGAGAGGAGCCCGGGTATCTGGGGCCCAAAGGAGGAGGCAGCAGCAGCAGCAGCAGCGGGTGTGCCAGGCACTCTCTTGGGGAGCTTTGCTCCCTGGGTGTTGTCTGTGTTTCCTGCTGCTGGGGCTCCCTTGGGAGCCTGGATGAGCGGGGCTGCCAGGAAGAACAGACTGGATCTGGGATTTAGGTGGTCAAGAGGCAAAAGTATCATGTCCAACTTTTCCATTAGCGGTGGGACGGTTCTCTGGGAGTTTGGGTTAGGCATACGCTCCTGGTCTGATTCTGGTACCACCTCGTACAAGTGTGGGTTGAGCAGAACCATAGTGGGTGGAGGGAGAGTAGGACTCGCCGGCTTCTCTCCCTTTTCTCAAGCCCTCTATCCCCTCACCACCACCACCAGGCATGGGGAGGATGGCTGAGTGTTGGTGCTTCTGTCGCGGATCTGCAGGCGGGCAATTTTCAGTGATGAAAACCAGCACTGAAGGCACCTGTGTTAAGTCTTAACAGAAGTTAACAACAGCATGTCTGGTATGAGGCAGACCCGTGCTAGGCAGTGGGGTGACGGGTAAACACGGGCCTTCAGGGAAGCTTCTTGCTAAGGGGGTGCATTGGTGGTAATCCAGGCAACCCCAGCTCTTCGTGTGTGAAACGGTCTTGGGGGGGGCAAGTGTACCTGGACTGGGAGACCCAGCAGGTGAGAGGGAGCAGCTGCTCCGGGAGGGGTAACAGATTCCTTTGGGCAGAGGGTACAGCAAACGTTAGCCCCGGGCCAGAACCGGGGCTGGAGGGTCAGAGCAAGACGAGACTCCTTACCTGGGCAGAGAGGGTGGGAAACCTCATGGCAGGGAAGTGATGGGTGAAGGAAGGAAGGTGGTGTTTTCGCTGTAGACGCTGACCTCTTTTCTGAATTTACGACTGTGTACATGTATAAATTACCAAAATAGTCCCCAAAATGTAGTTAACAAAGAAGAGTTTATAACCTGGGAAATGTTTAGAAAAAGAAATGAAAAAAACAAGATGTAAAACTAGATGGTATGAGTACCAGTTTTGTGAAGATAATTATATGTATGCGCATGCCAAGCACACACACATGTACAGAAGTCCAGGAGGGTACATCCAAATGTTTACAAGGGTTAACTTGGCATACTGCACATACGATGATTTTCAGTTTTTTTTTTTTTTTTGAGATAGAGTCTCACTTTGTAGTCCAGGCTGGCTCTGAGCTCACTATATAGCCCAGTCAAGCCTTGAACTCACAGCAGTTCTCCTGCCTCTGCCTCCCAGGTGTTGGGATTACAGGCGTGAGCCACCACGCCGGCACTGTGGTATGTGGTACTGATTGTGGTGGGCGTTGAGTCACCACTCAGCATTCTGGTATGTAGTTACCGGGGATCGAACTAGGGAAACCCCTGAGCTAAAATCCCTGGCCTATTTTCAGTTATTTAAAAAAAAAAAAAAAAAAAAATCTTCCAGGGCCGGAGGGTTAGCTCAGTGGTTCCGGCGCCTGCCTCGCAAGCGCAAGGTCCTGAGTTCGATCCCCGGAAACCACATATAATGCTGGACGTGGAGACTCACTCCCACCAGCAATCAACACTGTATACCACAATGCCGGGCGTGGTGGCTCACGCCTGTAATCCCAGCACTCAGGAGACAGAGACAGGAGGATTGCTGAGTTCTCGGCGGCTTGCCTGGGCTACATAGTGAGGTCAGGGCAGCCTGAACTACAAAGCGAGACCCTGTCTCAAAAAAACAACAACAACAACAAAAACTTCCAGTCTTCTACAGTGGTCATGAGTTACTTTCATATGTGAAAACATCATGAGAGAGAAAGAGAGACGACTTTAGCTGCAAAGTAGACTGGTTTGAACAGAGAGGAGGACATGGGTTGGAGTGGGCCATTGTGAGACAGGTCTTGGGAACATTACTGCGTATGTCACGCCCAATTTAGTAATATAATTGTGATCCACCTGCCAGGTGAAAAGCCATTTCTAATGTCAGGTTCTACCTGCAGCCTGTTCCCCGGAGATCTTCCTGGGAAGAAGCGCCCCATCCCAGACGTCTTCCTACATGGACACTTAGCAAAGTCTGAGAAACATACCACACAATGAGAAGCGTTCAGAACCTGGAGAGATGATCCTCCCAGGATGTCTCTCAGTCTTTGCGAAATGGGCTCATAGCATGAATACCTGCCTGTTGGGAACTCGCGGCCCATTGCATCCACAGCTCCGTGGATGTCCAGGCCTCTAGATGTACTTCTGCCAGCCTAGCGTTGGCTTGAGCTGGGCCTGGCCTTCCGAGGAATGTAGGTGTTCTTGCCTTTACAGGCTGACAGGCCATTTGGCTAAGGTTTTCTCCTCTCTGGAGGTGCTTTGAGGTGGTCCTTGTTGGACAGATCCCTGGGTGAGTCTTCAGGAAGCTGACACCACCGGAAAGAGCAGATTCAAAGACAGCTGTACTCGCGCCCCCTCCCCCACACATTCTGGGGTGAAGCTGAGTGTTTGAAAAGGGCACTGTGCTGGGAAGGCCGGCCGGCACACAGTAAATCGTGCTTTGAATGGGAGTTATTTTTGTGCTCAGTGTTTGCTTAAGAAGGCTTGCTCCTGCCTGAACTCGCTGCGGTCCTCACCCTTAGCTAGTCCCTTCCTGGAACCCGGATGTTGGGAGGGTGGCTGTCGCAGTGCCTGTCACCAGCCAGGAACCAGAGCCCGTGGGGGACAGCGTTCACATCTCCTTGCCCCCAAGCCGACGGCTCTCGCTGTGGGTGCTGGCCCTTCCCGGTGACCCCGCGTTGCCTGCCCCTTTCTAAGGACTAAGGAAGACTTGGTGAGGAGATTTGCAGCTTCTGACCTCTGCCAGCTTCTCTGACCAAGGGTCGCCATGTTACTTTTAAAAATGCAGTTCCTGTGTTTCAGCAGTAGCCATGTGGTACTTTCTCTGGAGGAGTCCTGTTTATAGTGGATGGTCCCCCCACCCCCAGGAGGCCCTGAATACCCCGTCCAAAGCCGTCGAGTGGTGAACCCCTCCCAGCCCCCCAAGGAAAGTTATCCACCCCCCACCCTCTTTGCCCACAGCACAGAGCATTGGAACCACCTCTTGCTAGCTACTCTGGGCATATTCTTGGCTGTCCTCAGCCAGGGGTTGGCAGGAGGCCCTTCAGACTCCTCTGCTTACTTTCAGGCCCATAGGTTTCCTGCTCGCTCCTAGGAAGAGCAGACTGGTGTCCGGAGGGCTGTGCGTGCCCAGAAGTGGGAGAGCCACAGCGGTCAGACCCAGAGGCTGTGAGAGAGGAGAAGTGGCGGATGTCCCTGCCTGGGCCCCGGGTCATCTCTAGTGAAACTGAGACCCGGGCACCGCCAGGATTGGGTTGTATGGGCTCTGAACACACCTGGGCAAATGCAACAGGCTAGGAGAGGAGCTGAGGTTTGTGCCCAAGTATTGAAGATTCGAGCCAGAGGTGTTTTGTAGGGAGGGATTCAGATGGGGTAGTAAGGAGAGAAAGTGAGAAGTTGGGGACCTTATCCCCACTGGCACTTTTTTGCCTAACTAGCACTCAGTCCCCAGGGCCTTTAGGTCTGTGACACTGGAAAGCCATCAAATTCAGTTTTCTAGGTAGGAACAGCTTTGGGACTCTTCCCCCCATCACTCCCCCCAGTGGTGGCCTTAGCATTTAAATGGCCTTGGCACAAAGCCCTGCAAGCTGTCCCTGGGATTGGGTTGGGGGAGGGGTATTAGTATTACCCCCCACGTTGTCCCCCGGGGCCTACGGTACAGGTCCGAGTAGGGTTTCAGTGTTTTGGCTGAAGTGGAGAGGGGAGTAGGGGCAGCATCCCAGCACCCTTCCCCCTGGGGTTTGGCCTGCCGTTCCTGCCAGGCATGGGCTCCCTGGGGGACCTGCCCCGGGGGAGACCAGACTGCTCTCCTCTGGGAGACTTACCTCTGTCCCCACCCCCTGCTTGGCTCAGAATGGAATGTGCAGCCTGTGGAACAGGCTGGGGGGAGCCCAGTCACAGGAGCCGCCTCTCCCCAGGCTTTTCCAACTGGGCCTGCGCCCTGGGGGTCCAACTGTGGTGTGAGGAAGGAGCTGGCCCAGGCCTGCCCTTCTGAGGGCAGGCGGAGAGTAAGAGGCCAGGCAGAGTGGCCGTGTCCCCAGGACCAGCAGCTGTAGTGACTTGACAGGCAGATGTCCCTTGTTGACTTTTTTTTATAATAAAAAATTATGGTTCCTCTTTATTTTATTTCCATAGTTTCTCAAAGTGAAACATCAGTGTGTTAACTTTTGTAATCAAAATGAAAAGGATTTGAAATATATTTAAGAATACCAGCAGTGAGCCTGGAAAAGGCATGGGTGTTTTTCCGTGGAAGACCTGGGAGTCAGTACTGGACCGCTGCTGTAGGGGCCAAAAGACGGTCCCTGGCTGGCAGGGTAAGAAGCTGCCAGTGAGTCTGGACTGGTGCCCTCTTACCACGACAGCGAGGCCTCCAGCCTTGGCCCTGGTGTACACTTGGCGGTGCAGAGAGGCCAGACAGGGAGGGAGCCTCAGCTTGAGCTGCCTTCCCACGGGCTCTGAAGGGGAGGGCAGAGCAGAGGGCACAGAGCTGTCCGCACCATGCGGGCCTCTCTGTGCTGCCCTGCTCCCCGGGAGGCTTAGGTTCCATGCCCTTCCCCAGGGGCCAGGCAGGGTGGGGAAGAGGGGAAACGGAAGGCCAGCAGGGAGGGCTGGAAGGCGGCTGGGCAGGTAAGGCAGGGCAGGCTGGGTGCTTGTGGGCTGGGCAGAGAGCCTGTTGAAATCCTCTCTCTTGTAAGGCTCCCATTTTCTTGGCTGGTGGAGAGACCGTGTGTTTGCATGCTGTGTACTGTGTGTGTGTGCGTGCTCTGACAACCTACTCAGCCTCCTCGACCCCAGTCAGGGCCTCAGCTCAGGCAGATGTGAACAGTGTGAAGAAGGAAGGGTGGAGGCCATGACAGAGCCAGAACAGGGCCCAGGTGCGGCTTTCTTCGAGGCCAACTTTGCTCGAGCTTTGCCCTCCAGAGCAGCTTGTCCCCAGCAACCTGAGGTTTTCACCTCTTCCTGGGCAGAGGTACATTGGGCGATCTCCTTCATGCCCTCCCTGCATCCTTTGTGGACTCGACCAGGGGACCCATAGCCTTGCCATCCAAGAGGCAGATGATACTGGGGAGTCTGGCTGGGGTGGGGTGCTGAAGAAGAGAGAAGCAGGTGGAAGAGCCCCAGGGGCACAGCCCCGTGGGGTGTGCTCGCTGGGGCTGGGGGGGGCCTGTCCTCTTGGTTGGGGTGGAGGGCTCAGCCTCTACCAAAGCTACCCTTACCCCCAAATCCACAGGGAGAAGGACAAGAACACGGTTCAGAGGACAGCGTCCTTGTCTTGTCTTGCCTTCCTTAGAGGCCATAGCAGGACAGCTTCTCTTCAGTGTCTGAGCGATCAACTGGAGAATATAGCAGGCCTAGAGTTGTGCAGTCCACAGTCCCCACAGCGGTTCTCCATGGCCAGCAGAAACTGGTGTAGAGCAAGCAGCAGGGCCTATGTTTTTCATAATGAAAGTTCCTCCTCTCTTCTATCAGGTTTGTCTGGCCTCAGATCCCATGTTCTTTGGTGTGGTACCCCCCAATAGGGAGTGATCTTGGCTATTTGTTACCCTTTTCTGGGCACTGATTGATGTAGAACGGGGGGACCAGGATTAAAGGGAAGGGCTTGTGCTTGAGTGTGGCTATGTTTGGTGGATTATTTCTTTTTAAGATTTTTGAGACGGGGTTTCAGTATGTGGTCCAGGGTGGTCTTGAACTCACTGACAGGCATGAACCACCATGCCCTGCTTGGCAGTTTAGAGTGTGCAGAGGTAGACGGGCCGTTGTCAGCCCTGGGTTTAGTCGGGGACTTGTCTGGCTAATTGGTCGCAGGTGTGGCTGCCTGCTTCCTGGCTGCAGTGGATTGGGATTAGGAGCCCACACTGGTGCGGCAAGCTGCTGGGGGCAAATGAAGGGGCTCCTTCCTCACCTTCCAGCCAAACTTCCCGGTCTGCAGGCCCTGTGGCTGTGTCCCCCACTCAGCCCGGGGGGTTGCCTTTGCATCAGCCCCCTCCCTCCCATCATGCCCACCCCGTGGCACAGGGGAGATGTCACTCTTTGGTTTCAGAATCCATAACTGATGGTCAGGTTTAACTGATTCACCTTCTTGGGCTCCTGGCAAGTTAACGGGTAGCTCCAGAAGCACATTCACCTGTTAACCAGCTATGGGCCTCATTAATCAAAAAGTGATTCCAGCATGGGCCCTCAGGCTGGGGTTGAATAAATGCTCGGGCCGTGGGCTCTCTCGCACCTGCGGCTGGGCCAGGTCTCTCTCTCT
>PVIC010022090.1:0-27734 GCA_004025085.1 Thryonomys swinderianus
TGCAAGGTCTGTGCTGCGAAGACATGCTGGCAGCTGAGCCCGGGATAAGGGCAAGTGGATCTCCTGTCACTCGTGCTCTGACGGGGCAGCAGCCGTTCTTGGAAGCTTCCCAGGGTCCTCTCGGGCTCTGGTCACACAGCCAGCCTCGTCCCGAAGCGGCCGAGGGGGCAGAACGGCACGATCGGCGAGGACCAGAGGCTCCCGAATGCTCGCGTGGTCCGTCACCTGCAGAGTGGGGTGAACGTGGATTTCAGGCTTTTCTAACTCAGAGGGCTGGAGAGGGCCCTGCTGCGCCGTCCCCGGGGTAGGGGTGCGGGTCTGGGCCCACAGGACTGCTTAGCCTTGCCACGTGTGCTCCGGGACCTGAGACGAGTGACCTGAGAGAAGAGAGGGTCACGCTTGCTCCTGGGCTCGAAGCTTTGGGTGCATGGTGGGTTGGCCGCACGGCTTCCAGGCCTGTGGTGCCGCAGGACACCGTGGCCTGGTCGGCAGGGGAGGAGGCCACTCACCTCTGGTGGGCGAGAAAAAGGCAGGAGAGCCCAGGTCCCGTTGTTCCTGTCAGGGCCACAGCGCCCAGGCCCCACCGCTGAAGTGCTGCTCCTGCCTGGGCACGCCGGCGCAGCCCCCGGACATGGGCTTGGGGGCCGCGCGGAGCCGGCTGTGGCCGGAGGGAGGCAGCCTGCAGCGGTGCCTGCAGAGTGTGAAGGTCCAGAGTCTGTTTGCGAGACCAGAGATGGGGACAGACACAGGGAGGGAGGTGTCACTCCTGTTCCTCATGACGACTAGGGGAACATGCTTGTGGTCTGGGACTAGTGTCATTTTTTTTCTTTCTTTCTTTATTTTTTTTTTTATTTTTTTATTTTTTTGCTTTTTGGAGACAGGGTCTCGCTTTGTAGTTCAGGCTGGCTCTGAGCTCGCTGTGTAGCCCAGGCAAGCCTCGAACTCAGCCATCCTCCTGCCTCTGCCTCCCGAGTGCTGGGATGACAGGCGTGAGCCACCACGCCCGGCACTGTGGTGTGTGGTGTTGATGGCTGGTGGGCGTGAGTCTCCACGCCCAGCATTGTATGTGGTTACTGGGATCGAACTCAGGACCTTGCACTTGAGAGGCAGGCGCCGGAACCACTGAGCTAAATCTCCGGCCCGTTCCTTCTTTTTTTTTTTTAAGCAAACCCACCTACTTGAGAATGTCATTGGCTCAGTGTTATTGGCAGTGTTTGAGCAGAGCCCCTAGAGAGGACACTGTGACCTTCCTGTTTACTCTTGGCTGGGGCTCAGCGCTCCCTCCTCTTGCGAAGGACTTGACCATCTGGTTAATCATCTTACAGAAAAAAGCTTTATACGGTTACCTCCTATAGCACATGTGTTTGTGTACACAGGTCTTCTGAAAGTACTCCGTTTTTTAAAATAGTGTAAATGTTAATTTATAAATGATACAGAGTAGTAGAATGCAAATCTATATTAAATATATACATATTTTAAGTGGCAATGAGGATCAACTAAGGATTAAAATCAATACTTTTAGGAATTTAAAAGCATTTTTAAAAAATAGATAAGGGAGAGCTCTGTCTGGAAATTGCTTCTTGTGGTTTTAATCTAGTATTTTAAAAAACAAATGAGGATGGCCGGGCGTGGTGGCTCACGCCTGTAATCCCAGCACTCGGGAGGCAGAGACAGGAGGATTGCTGAGTTTGAAGCTTGCCTAGGCTACATAGTGAGCTCAGAGCCAGCCTGAACTACAAAGTGAGACCCTGTCTCAGAAAAACAAAAACAAACAAACAAACAAAAAACAAATGAGCATGAAATTTTATTCTACCTTGTTTCTTATAGAATAATACATTAATAAGTTGCCCTTATCAAATTCACAAAAAATACCGTATTGGGTTAGAATCATATTTTAAAAATTAAAATGGGTGTGTTCTGTACCTGTGAAGCCCTGCATTAGAAAGGCTGAGGCAGGAGGATCGAGTTTGAAACATACCTGAGCAACATAAAGAGACCCTGTCTCAAAATTAAATATCGTACATAAGTTAAAAAAAAGTTAAGTAGTAGTTCTGTCACTGTGTTACCATTAAGATAACATCTTTTTGGGGGAGGAGGGATGCAGTCTCATTACATAGTTCTGGCCACTGTGAACTAACTGAATAGCCTAGGCTGGGCTTGAACGCACAGTGATCTTCCTGTCTCAGCCTCCTGAGTGCACCACCACGCGCAGTCAGAATCATATTATTTTATTCTAATTCTGTCATTCTCTTTATCTCTCCTATCTTTTAGGTACTATACACTTAAATAGAGAAATTATAGGCAGTGAATTCAGTGTTATCCTGATAATAATCTGTGAGTTCGTTGGGAACTAAAATACTAAGTTTTTTTGAAGTACTTGAGTTGGGTTCGTGAGACTGAGGCTGCAGCTCAGTGACCGGGCTTATTCTTTGCATGTACAAGGCCCTGGGTTCAAACTCCAGTACTCAGGAAAAACCCCCACAAGCATATATATTTACACTTTTCTCTCTTATAAATGACTCTTTTATGGAAACAATCTGTTGTTCCTCATCGTATTGTTGGGGGAGAGGTTCTTTTGAGACAGGTTTAGAACTAGAGCTTCTCCAGGTCCCCTTCTCCGTAGGAACACGTCTGAGCCCTGTGTTGGACACTTAACGAAGACCTCTAGGGACGGATTTTGAAAACTCCTCCAAGGTCCTTAGTCTCAAGGCTGTGCCATCCCCTCCGATTCAGTGAGTGGTAAGTAGTTAACCAGATAGAGACAGGAAGGGAAGAAGAGTAGGCCTCACAAGTTGTCCACGCATTTGCACAAAGAACTTCAGAAATCACCGGATGCCATCTCCTCTTTACTGATGAGGCCACTAAGCCATCCGGAGAGTTCACTGACTTTTGTAACTAATAGAGGTTGAGTGGCCTAATTGGAAATGGTTGGGGCTGGAAGTGTTTTAGAAGTTCGGTATTTTCAGGATTTGAAATATTTGCAAAGACACAGAGATAGCTTGGGAATGGAAACCAAAGACTACACGTGACATTCATTATGTTTCGTATCTACATCTTCCACACACCTGTGGGCTGAAGGTGCCTTTTGCGTGTTCAGTGCACATTTTGACCGATGTGTCACGTGAGAGCTGGTGTGGAACTTTCCACTTGTGATGTCAGGAGCTGAAGTGTTGCAGCCTGAGAAAGCTCAACTTGTGTAATGTTTGCAGGCCCAAGATCCCAGCTGTGATTTTTTTAACCTCAGGGCTCTTGTTTTCCTAATGTTCATCATAGCATTTTCCCTTCTTCCTCTCGTACACAGTGTAATCCAGAGTCCCTCGCTCGTCTCTGCAGTAGCTGTGTCCACACACAGGAAGTGTCCAGTGAGCAGCCCTGGACATTGCTGATGTTCAGCCTGCTGATCCTGGGAGGCAGAGGGCGGGCTTTTTATAACGAATAAAATAATCATGTTAACTTTTTTAACCTGATCGTTCATGACTTTAATTTTGATTAACCTAAATCAACCTCTGAGATTAATTTTGACTTTAAAAAATTTAAATACATTGAAAGCTAGTTTTCTAGTTTTAGACTGTAACTCCTTTGGGTAATACACTTTTACATTAGTTTGATTTGAAGCAAAGGACTTTTTGCTTTTCAGAGAAAAATGAGGTCTTAAAGTAGCATCAGCATGTGCTTGAATGTATAAATACAGGAGTCTATAAACGTTGGGGTTTTGGAAGATCCATTTTATTATTATGGAAATAGAATGTGGTTAATGTTAGAGTTTTGTTTTTGTTTCCTTTAATACCGCTTGGACCTAAGCTCCAGCTAATACTGGCAGGTCTTTTGACTTACCATTGTTTTGTTTTCTGACTCACCCAGATGTTTTAATGACAGCTCTCCGGCTCTCTATTCCCCAGCACCTGCTGGCTCACCTTTCTGAGCTTTGGCATCAGCTTTGTGTGTAAACATGAGTAATATTAACGTACTTTCTCAGGGATTACTATGGAGATTTAGGAAATGGCAAATGGCCAAAACTTCAAATGATGCCTGCCACAGAATAGATGTTCACTACAGAGAAAACTTGCGCCTTTGGCACAGAGGACACGGCGTATCCCTGTTTTTGCAAGGCAGATTACCGGTCAGTGCCCAGTTATTAGCTGTATTGGAAGTTCTATTTTCTCAGGATTTTCAGCTGATCAGATGAACCATAATTCATTATATAAATCACATAATCATGTAGTCAGGGAAATCGGGAATCTTTAAAAGCTCAGTTTTATTTGTGAACGAATTAAGAAACGTTTTATTTTTTTAAATTTTTATTTATTTATTTATTTTTTGCTTTTTGAGACAGGGTCTCGCGTTGTAGTTCAGGCTGGCCCTGAGCTCACTGTGGTGCCCAGGCAAGCCACCGCGAACTCAGCAGCCCTCCTGTCTCTGCCTCCCGAGTGCTGGGATTACAGGCGTGAGCCACCACGTCCAGCACTGTGGTATGCGGTGTTGATTGTTGGTGGGCGTGTCTCCAAGCCCAGCATTATATGTGGTTACCGGGGATTGAACTCAGGACCTTGCGCTTGCGAGGCAGGCGCCGGAACCACTGAGCTAACCCTCCGGCCCACACGTTTTATTTTTTGTCAGGGGGTTGGGGGTGCTGGGGATTGAACCCAGGCCCTCACACTGCTAAGCTTGTGTTCTCACGCTGAGGTAGACTGCACCCCCACGGCGTCTTTGTAAGTAGTTTGGAAGGTGAGAACCTGACTCAGTAGTCGACCATTTGTCTAGCATGTGCTGGGCAGCGAGTTTGATCTCTAGCACCACGAAGAAAAGTATCATCATATGTGTGTGTGTGTGTGTGTGTGTGCGCGTGTGTGTGCGTGTGTGCGTATGTGTGCGCACACGCCATTTCGCTTTTCTTTCCTTTTTCTTTATGTTGTTAGACCTGATTCTTTCATTCTTAAAGGGTAGAAGCTAAAGACAGCCACTGAAATACCTTCTTTCTCTGTAGGACACAGTCAAACTGCTGGGAAGGATGTGTTTCGTTTTCTTGGCAGCCGTCGGTCCTAGGTTCTCTGGGATCCGGTGTCCACCTCTGTAGGACATTCCAGAGTGTCTCTGGCAGAGGTGACCAGCTCTGGTGGACAGTCAGCCTAACTTCTGAGGACATTCGAGTTAGTTTATCATTTCTTTATTGAAACCCCTTCCTTTGACGCACAGCGTAGCATTTCTCATTCCCTTATTTTAGCATCTCTGGCTGCAAATTTTCTGTTGCTCAGTCTTCCGTTCTCCATATTGCCCAGGATTCCTTCATCTTCCCAAGGTGATCACTGTGCTTCAGCCTTCGTAACAGTGTGGCTCTTACTTCCAAATCATTGATTTGCTTCACTCCTCCCTTTCTTTGTCTCCTTATTTCCAGTTAATGCCTCTGACCTGCCAGTGTTGCTACCCTTTCCCGAAAACCGCCTGATACCACTGTGCTGTAGGCCTTCTGCATGGCTGTGTCGTGATTTCCCCGCATGTCAGAGACCTTCACGGCTCCACCTTGTCCCATTTCGGCAAGCGGCCTCTCCGAGGTCCCGGACTTGGCTGTCTCAAGCTTCTCTCCGGCCGCCGCCGTTTAGCAGCCTCCCTTGCGTTCTGCGTCCCGTCACTACTGATCTCCTGCGGTTCTCTGAACACTGGGAAGCGCTTCCGACTTCCCTCTGCGCCTCAGCGTGTTTCCCTTTGCCATTGCTCCTCTTCGCCCGTCTCAGCTCCTGCCGCCCTCCTCCCCCACACAGCGGACAGCTGCTCAGGTCTCCCTCCATGCTGTGAAGTGTTTGGCTTCTTTCCCCAGGGTTTTCAAAGTCTTTGTGTACTTGTGAGCTTTCTTCCCTAGACCAGCTACTGAAAGGCAAAGCCATCTTAGGCATTTTAGGGTTCTTGGTGACCAGGCCTGCCTGCAGCATAGGTTAACGGTATTTTTCAGGAAATGGGGCTTTTGCGGGGAGAGGCTTCCTGGGGCACGAATGGTCCCGTGTGAAGCAGCGTGTGGGAGGAAGCAGGCTGACTGTACGTAGGTGGCATCGTGAGTGGAGAAGCAGACCACCCGCTGGCCCGCGGTAGGGTGAGCATCTGTGAGACAGCAGTGCCCTGTCTCTGTCGAGAGTGCGCAGCTAAGCAGCTTGATTTATAGTTCTGGCTTGGGTGATAAATTTGGGTTTTCTTGGTTCTTGATTTCTTTACCTTTTGACAGGAAAATGAACTGCACCATATCCATGATAATAAGAATTCATAACATTGTTCTGCAGTGCTTAGGCAATGTGTAGTGTCAAATGTACTCAATAAATGTTATTATTAACTTTGAATGAATAATATCATTTAAATTACCCCTTCCTGGATTTTTTTTTTTTTTTTGAGACAGGGTCTCGCTTTGTAGTTCAGGCTGGCCCTGAGCTCACTATGGTGCCCAAGCAAGCCGCCACGAACTCAGCAATCCTCCTGTCTCTGCCTGCTGAGTGCTGGGATTACAGGCGTGAGCCACCACGTCCGGCATTGTGGTATGCGATGTTGATTGTTGGTGGGCGTGTCTCCACGCCTAGCATTATATGTGGTTTCCAGGGATCGAACTCAGGACCTTGCGCTTGCGAGGCAGGCGCCGGAACCACTGAGCTAGCCCTCTGGCCCCTTCCTGGATACTTTTAATAAAACCCAACACATGTTAAATATCAGTGAGTATGATAGGTGGTGCATACCTGTAATCGCAGCACTTAGGAAACTGAGACAGGAGGATTGTCACGAGCTTGAGGCCTGGGCTATGTAGTGAATTCAGGGCCAGCCTAAAGTACAGAGCCTCATCTCAGAAACCCAATATGTATATAGATATACCGTGTACATGTACAAGTGTATGTATAGGTAAGTACATGCTAAACTAACACAAGTAAGAAAAACTCACTTGCCTTTTTTTCTCTTCAAAGATTCATTCACTGTACTGATGATTCTCCAGATCCTTGTATAGAATATGAGGTAAGAAATTTTTCCTCAAGTATATCGATAATCCTAAATAAAGATATATTGAAAATCGCTCTTTATTCTTAAGATAAATAAATGCACTTTTCTCTGGGAGCTTAGAATCAAAATATATATACAACAGAATATAACTATTTATGATTAAAATAAAACCTTTGTGCCTCCCACCCAGCCGGACCAGCTTAAATGTACCAGGAAAAGCGGCTCATCAGCACGTTACCTCTTTTAAAATACTGCTCATTCATCTCACAAATGCTGTACATGGTCACAGTGAGATGAGTCGCAGACGTGGAAGGCGTGCAGGCCTGGGGCCCAGGGCTCGGGGGTCCTGGCCGGCAGGGTGAGGCTCTGGGTTCAATTGTGGGCGCTTCAGGAAAACAGAGAGAGGGAGAGAAGACAGCGAGCCTCCCCCAGAGGTACCCCAGAGTGGAACCCAGACCAGATCAGGCCTTCCTGCAGGGGGCGACCTGCTCCTCGGGAGGCCGAGGCAGCAGGGTTGCTGTCCGGAGGCCAGGCAGGGCAGCTCAGTGAGAGCCTGCCTGTGACAAAGATTTTTACTGTGGTTTGTTTGTTTTGAGACAGGCTCTCTCTGTGTAGTCTGAGATAACCTTGAACTCACTGTGTAGCGCAGGCTGGTCTTGAACTGGTGCCAATCGTCCTGCCTCAGCCTCCCACTTCTGGGATTACAGGTGTGTCCCACTGTGTCCAGCTTCTCTCTCAGATGTTAAAAATAAAATCTGAAAAAACTAAAAAGGCTGGAGATGTAGGTCATTGTGTCCTGGATCAAATCCCTATACTGGGGAGCAAAAGGAAGAGGATTGATTATCTACAAAGACAAAAAGAGAAGAATACATTTGTCAAGGGTAGTTTTCCTAAAGTTGGAACAATTCATTCTAGATGGAAGATTATATGTAATAATTTATTAATTATATCAATAAGATTAATTAGGACCTGGCATAAATGATTTACTGTAAAGTAGCCTGAAAAACCATGGAAGAATTAATTATATGATCCTTTGTGGTAAACTTAGTAATTTTATCAGAAATCCAGGTCGTGTAGATGAGGCACACGCCTGGCTTTGAAATTATTTCATTTTTGTATATTCCTAAAAAGTACAAAACATGAATTGCTTGGCTGCTTGGAGCACAGTGGCGGTAAAGGTCTGCTTAGTCATCCTTGCCGCTGTGGGCTGTGTTGAAACTCTGAAAATGATACCTAGATAGCAAAGGTACATTTTTGTACCTTCGTACCATTAGCACGATCTCCCCTCTTATAGAATAATAGATCGTAGCTCTATTCCCTAAATCATGTGTTTTGATACTACATTGTTTTGAGTCATTTTTAGTGGCAGTCATTAAGAAATAATCTTGGCATAAAATTGTCTGTTGGACCTTATCACACAGTCACATTCCGTTCTTCTCCCTCCTCTGCAGCTGGTTCTGAGAAAATGGTGTGAATTAATCCCTGGGGCCGAGTTCCGATGTTTTGTCAAGGAAAACAAGCTTATTGGTGAGTTCTTTCTGCACTTGACAGTAATCTGTAAAAGAAGAGAGTACACCATGGCCATAAATGTCAAGATTTCAGTCTTTTTATGGCGGAATAGTATTCCATGGTGTAAATATACACATTTGATCATTAGATAGTCTACGTATCCCAGTGTGTACAGTTAACATGCATCAGTTTAAAATAAAACCAACGAAAAGCTTTGGATGGAAAGTGATTTCTAGTAATGCATTTGGGTTATCAGTTTTAATCAGGGCGTCGCCTCCACCTAGCTGGTACTGACTCTGGAGTATTTGTGTTACGCACACAGCCACGCTCCATGAAAAGGGAGTTTTGTGCATGAACAAATCATGTCTTTCTGGACTCTGGAGATGCAAGTGGTGCTTAGCACCATCCGCCATTTGGCATATGTATAATGTTACCTGCTTTTTGTTTGAAACTTTGCAAGCATTACTAGTAACTACTTGCTGTAAGTATCATAAAAAAATCACACTTTTGAAACTTTATTTCTATTATTAGGGAACTATTTATTTTTCTAGCAAAGGAAAGTACATGGAAAAATGAGTAAGTTATTCCTGTCACTTATTTTCTTTCCTCTTGAATTACTGTTGTCTGCTATGATTCATTTAAGTTAAATATTGAAAATAATTTGTTCTTAAATGTTTGTCTCTGTGTGTTTTCTGTGAAGTAAAACTTATTGAACAAGAAAAGTAATTTGCATAGAATCTAATCTATAGTAGTCACTGATGTGATGTTGATATTTATTAACATAATTAAAAGAAGCTTGGGGCATTTGAATTTTTCATTTCATTAAATATTCCCGGGAAAACTGCTGTCTGTGCTAAAGAAAGGAGTTAGACTGGCACTGAGTGAGGAAGCAGAGGTCCTGTTTCAGAACAGAACCCTTTACTGTAGGACTTGGGCTTATTTAAGAGTTCATTCAGCAGTTGCTATTGGGCGTTTGGAATGATACCAGCAGGTCATTTTGAAAATGATGTTTACTTTTCCATTGCTTGAAAGATCAGACTTGTGAAGATGGAGTTACATGTGTAAACAAGAAAAATAGCTTCTGTGGAGTTTAGTGTGAGTATGGAAAGCATATAGTGAGGAATATTTTAAATCTTCTCCACAACATGGAAGAGAATACCTTTTTGTAGCAACTTTCTTGGAAAAATTAAAGTACTAACAGTTGATTATGTTGCAGGTTTTAAATTATTACTTTGATTTTTTTATATAACAAACCTTTTTATGATTGAATTCTTTCCATTGTGCTAAGTGAAAAAAGTTATTTCTAAAAGTAAGGCCGCACAGTAATGTGGAACTTCAGGATTCATCTGTCCATATAATCTTACAAGTGAGTAACAGCCAATGCACTATTCATGTGATTGGTCTTTTGGCTTACATTAGTGGTTTTCCTAAAAGTGTATAGCACATATTAGTTTTTTAAGAAGAATATTGTATAATAACGGAATATAAAATGTTTTCTCATCAGGCATTTCTCAGAGGGACTACACACAATACTATGATCATATCTGTAAACAAAAGGAAGAAATTTGCAGATGCATTCAGGACTTTTTCAAGAAGCACATACAGTATAAATTCTTAGATGAAGACTGTGAGTATTCTTGTTAATACCTTGCAATGAGACAAGTGCGTAATGTCAGTGAAGCTGATTTTGTGCGGCGTGTTGTGAAAATATTGGGCTTGAAATACTGTGAGACAGTCGACGCTGCCGATGGTTTGCGTGCTGATCTCACCGCATCGCTTAGGCCCCTCCTCCGTGCTGAGGCAGCTCTTGGCCTCTCCCCCTAGAAGCCTGTGTGTTTTCTAATGTGTATCTAGAGAGCAGCGTGTACCTGCCTTGCTGGGGTCTCTGGTGATCAAGGATAGTAGTTTCAAAGTAACCTTTTGACAATGGTTTTGAGACTTGAAAAGTATGTAGTATGTAAGAGAATTTTCATACATCTTAAAAGTTACATCTGTTATGATGTATTTTTTCCTCTACTTGCCAAGGCTATTCTTTGACAAATTTGATCTTAAAAATATAAATCATACCGTCAGCATAGATAGATTTTTTGCTGTGTTGTTGCAGATTTTCTGCTTTCATTTCCCGGAGGAGTGACGTGTGCCCTTTCCTTGGTCAGGCTTCCTTCATGCCAGGGAAGCCAGTTATAGTAATGGAGAATTGGTTGAGAAAATGTTGGTGTTTTGTTTGAATTTTTAAATACAAGAGAATTTATAGCTGAGGCTAGAGAAAAAGAAAACAAAGTTATATTAAAAAATTAGTGCAGGGGGGTACTTTTATATGCCTGAAGTTCTGAGATTTAGAAGCATTAAGTATTCATGAACAATCATATTCTGCTGTGTGTAGTAATAAAATGTACTCTGATTTTCAAAATTTACATCATGAAAATAATAGTTCCCTAGTAACTGACTTTTTTCTCTTTTACAGTCGTATTCGATATATACAGAGACAGTAGGGTAAGTAAAAAGTGTATTCAATATGCTCCCGAATCAGGGCATAGTGCACAGCCATTGTGTGTAAGAGTTCATTGCTCAACAAATAAGTCCTCAAACCACGGGAGGCTTGTGAAATACCTCCGGGCCTGCCCTCGCCGCCCCTGGGACCCCCGTTCTGCTCCCGGCTCGTCCTCCCGCCGAGTGAGCGTGAGATCCCGAAGTGCTCAGGAAGAGCTGACTTGACTTCACAGTCTGGTGTCTGGCTCCACCTCCGTTACCCATGGGCCGGGGTCTCACTCAGGCTTGGCGGGGTTGTGCGGTGCGCGTACCACATTTGCCCAGTCCGTTCGTCTGATGACGGACACTCGGGTTTCTGTGTCTTGGCAACTGTGAGTAGCACTGTAACGAGCATGGGGGCGTGGCTCTCTCCATGGCATGCTGGCTTCCTTTCTCTTGGACGTACACCCGGGCATGGGAGGCTGGACCATATGGGAGTTCTATTTTAAGTTTTTGAAGAACCTCCATGCTGTTTTCCATAATAGCTATACTGATTTCTGTTTCCCCCAGTGGTGCCGAGGGGTTCCCTTTCCTCCACATCCTCTCTTCACTTTTTATATTTCTGTTGACAGCTTTACGGGCTAAGTGAGGCAGCAGACAGCATATCCTGGCTCTGTTTACATTTCCCTAACAGTGATACTGAGCCTTTTCTAATGTATCTGTTGGTTATTTGTATGTCTTCTCTTGAAAAACATCTAGCATTTTTTTTTTTTTTTTGCTTTTTTTGAGACAGGGTCTCGCTTTGTAGTTCAGGCTGGCCCTGAGCTCACCATGGCGCCCAGGCAAGCTGCCGCGAACTCAGCAATCCTCCTGTCTCTGCCTCCCGAGTGCTGGGATGACAGGCGTGAGCCACCACGCACGGCATTGTGGTATTCAGTGTTGATTGTTGGTGGGTGTGTCTCCACGCCCAGCATTATATGTGGTTACCGGGGATCGAACTCAGGTCCTTGCGCTTGCGAGGCAGGCGCTGGAACCACTGAGCTAACCCTCCGGCCCAAAAATATCTAGCATTTTAAAAATTGTAATAGTGACCGGAAGCTGCAGATCGGACCGCCACCTGGAGGGAGTTTGTGTGCAGGTGAAGGGAGTGGCCTGGCGCAGGCAATGCCCACTGACCCACTGTCTTGAATATACCCATTTCTCAGAAAAGCTTTATTGTCGTTTGATTAATTCCCATCAAACCCCTGTCATTCTGTGAGGTGTATTCTGTGGCCCCCACTGCACTGAAACAGGTCGTTTTATATTCTGGCGGCCCAGATGTTGGCGTTGGCCGCACCGTCTCAGTGTAACCCTGCCGCGTGCGGGACCCACTGCGGGTAGGTGCTGAGGACTCAGAGCGAAGTTGGACACGCAGATACGTGATGATGGCTGTATCGTTATGCAGAGCTGAAACCAGTTACATTTTTACAAGTGAGAAACACGCCAGTATAAACATCCTGACAGTTTCCGTGAAGAGATTTGAACCATATTGAAAAACTCATTTGCATGTACTGAGTGGCACTCGTACCGGAGTTGGTGAGACACTTCCCTGAATATATTACTTGGCTCTCAGTGCAGAAAGCTCACCCCTCCCTTCTCTGTGATCTCCTACCTGCCTGCAGCTGAACTGTGCAGCGAGGCCGCGCACGTGTGCGCTTGTGCCCGTGGCTGGGCGGGCTGACCCATTAGTGGCTCCTCACCGCCCAGGCCCGTCAGGCCTGTGAGCCCAGTGAGGCCGGGAAGGTGCGTCGGGGTGACGGTAGCACACAGCTAGAGTTCCGAGTGACTTCCTGGATTCCTCAGGGTTTATCCTGCCCCCTTACGAGCTCTTGGCAGTTGTGGTTGTTGTTACTGATTGTGAAAACGTGATTGCTTTTTGGACGGAGTGTGTCTGCTTCCGACCCTGGCCTGGTTGAAGTTGGTTTCACGGCTTGGCATCTCTTTGGTCTGTGTTCGTGTGTGATTGAAAGCGCGCTTTCTGGCGTCTGGAGCCCTGCGGAGAGGTCTGGCCGTTCCCCTTGTGAAAGCCCCATGTTGTGTGGACCCATGATGTTCAATGTCTCTTCAGAATTTAACGTTCAGGGAGAGAGATGGAGTCAGCCTGCAGGACCGAGTGGGAAAAGGGGGTTCTTTCTGCATCTGTCTGTTCTTTTTTTTTTTTTTTTTGAGACAGGGTCTCGCTTTGTAGTTCAGGCTGGCCCTGAGCTCACTATGGTGCCCAGGCAAGCCTCAAAGTCAGCAATCCTCCTGTCTCTGCCTCCCAAGTGCTGGGATTACAGGCGTGAGCCACTAAGCCTGGCATCTGTGGTATGAGGTACTGATTGCCAGTGGGTGGTACCACGCCTAGTATTGTATGTGGTTACCGGGGATTGAACCAGGGACCTTGGGCTTGCGAGGCAGGTGCTGGAACCACTGAGCCAAATCTCCGGCCCTGGGTCTGTCTGTTCTTGATCATGTTTGGGCTTTTCCACACTGTTGTCCTGTTTGTCCTCTGTTTCTGCTTTCGCTGCTGGGGAGAGAGCCCAGGGTTCACTGAGGTCAGCTACGTTTAAAATGAAAAACGGAGAAAACTGTGTGTTTCCTAATCTTCTGTTTACCTGATTTATTGGCTTCTGAACAAGCTATGTTAAAAATCTCTTGCTTCCTGATTTTGTTGGCTTTTGTATAATGTATAACATGCCTTAAAAGTGTTGGTAAAAATGGTTTCCTCTTCCGAGTAAATTCTCATAACAGCCAAGGAACATATTTTGTCCAAGCTACTATTTACACAGGGCGTTTTTTTGGCTTAAAATTTCTTTTTCCATCTTTTTATTTTTAACTATTGTGATTTAAGTGTGTATATGCTTTTTTAAGTGTGTACATAGCTTTTTTTTTTTTTTGAGACAGGGTCTTGCTTTGTAGTTCAGGTTGGTGCTGAGCTTACTAGGTAGCCCAGGACAGGCAAGCCTCAACCTCAGCAATCCTCCTGCCTCTGCCTCCCGAGTGCTGGGATGACAGGCATGAGTTACCATGCCTGGCACGGTGGTGTGTGGTACTGATTGCCGGGGACGTGAGTCACCACGCCTGGTATTGTCATATGTGGTTACTGGGGATCGAACTCAGTGCGGAGCTGAGGAGTCACCGCAAGCAGCTCCGTGGCGGGAGAGAGCTGCGGGCTTTCTCTGGGGCGGTGTTACATGTGGCCCGCCTGACTGTGGGGACTTCTGGTGGGGGCTTCTCGCGGTGCTTGTGAGCCTGGAGGTGCCTGGTGTTCGGAGCGGGCTGCAGCAGAGCGTCCTGGCTTCCCTGGAGCTGCTCTGGCCCAGGTGCGAAGCGGCAGTTGGGTCGGTGATGCCGGCTCTGCAGGCTCGTCCCTGGGAGCCAGGTTTGCACACAGCTCAGGATGTGACACTCTGCCGTTACAGATCAAAGCCCAGGTGTCGTGTCTCGGTGAGAAAACCGGGAGGAGCAAAGAAAGTCCAGAAACATTTCTCTGTGTGTGCTCCGCATGCCGCCCTCGGTCCCTGGCAGACTGGCGCATGCCCTCGGCTCTGCGCGGTCAGTGCCAGGCCCGCCTGCACTCAGCTGCTCTCGACTCTCCCATCCCCCCATGTGTCCAGTCGGGAGGCTGGAGTCTCGACGCTTCCTGCGTTTTCATCTCCCCTTTGGTGCTGTCGACGCTGTTAACGCACAGAACAAGTGCGACATGGACATTTGAAGAAAACCGAGCATTTCCAAACTTCTTGAGAGCTTTCCCCGTGCTTCTCAGGGTGTCCAGAGAAGCCCTCCCCTTCTCGGCCTGTGCCCCGGGGAGCCCAGGCGTGTCCAGTCCGGCCGTGTGGCGGTGGCTGCGCTGCGCGGGCCGCGCTCTCCTGCTGGACTTGTGGCTGAAAATTCTGACGTACGAGCGGGCGTTCCGCCTGACCCTCTACACACAGCCGTCCTCTCAGACTCGCATCTGCTCTCTCTGGACAGGTGGCCTTTCACACGTGGGGCTCAGAGGACCGTCCCCTGAGGGAAGCGAGAGTACGGCTCGCGCTTTCAGGGAAAGAACACCAAGTGCCTTCCGAGGAAGCCGACCCGACTGTTAACCTGTGTGTCCGCCTTCCAGGGAAAGGTGTGGCTGCTCGACTTCAACCCTTTCGGGGAAGTCACGGACTCTCTGCTGTTCACCTGGGAGGAGCTGCTGTCCGAGCGGAACCTGAAAGGTGATTTCAGTGACGGAGCCGCCCAGGAGCAGGTGCGACTCGGGCCAGAGCGGAGGGAGTGAGCTGGGCCGCCCGGGCGAGGGCGGCGCACCCTGGGAGTCCGCCTCGGACGTTTAAACATCTGTCGGAGATTTTAAAAAAAGAGGTTCTCTGGCTCCTGTTTGTAGTCGCTTCCTGTGGCTTCTGTCCCGGCCACCTCGGGCCTGCTCCCTCCCGGCCTCTCCACTGAGCCCTGCCCTGGCCGCAGTCTGTGTCTGCGCGGCCAGACTCTCGGCGCTCAGGTTTCCGGGTCGTCCGCGGTGCCCAGCGCCCACCTCCCCAGCCTCCTCAGGCGTCCCCTCGGCCACGCCGTGCCCGTCTCGGCAGAGCCCTGCGGCGCCCTCTTAGGAAAGAGCAGCCGAGAGTAGAGTCGTGTGAGCCTCACAGACCCCGGCGCTGAGCCGGCCCCGGCCTGGACGCCGTCTCCTGGACACCTCACGCTGTTTCCTCACGCTCCCTTTGCCCGTCAGGCTTCAGCCAGGGTCCGATAATCTTTTAAGAAAGGATTTTCTTCAGCCATGTTTTTTATATAGCTACTTTGCTTTATCCCATTTTTAAAAAAATTCTTTATTGGTCCAATTTATATACATCTCACAATCACACATAACAGGGGAATTCTTTATCCCTTTTTAATAGCTAACTTTTCATAAACAAAAGTTTTAGGTTTTATTCTACCTATACAGGGGATACACATTTTTTTGCAGAATTTATGGCTTGGTTTTATTTTCATAGCACAGGATCTTCGTATTTAGCTGTATCCCCAGCCCTGTTTCATTTTTTATTTTGAAGTACGGTTTTGCTACATTTCCCTAGGCAGAGTTCCAATTTGCAGTTTTTCTGCCTCAGCCTCCCAGAGTGCAGGGGTTGCCGGCACGCAGCAGCATGCTGGCCTACACGTGCTTATTTGTAAAGAAAATTCTGCAGCCACCCGTAACCCTTCCACGCGAGAGCCACTGTGTATACTTTGGTACATACATGCCTGTACACATATCATAAACCTTTTAAATACATGAGATGATGTGACAGTTGTATTTCCCTGTTTTTTGTGCCACTGGAGTTGAGCCTCAGGTCTCACTGTGCCCAGCAGGTGCTCTCCCTCTGAATGGCAGCCCAGTACAAGCTTTTATATCTTTTAAAAACTAGTTTCAGTTTAACATCATCTGCAAGGAATCACAGGGCGAGCTAGAGAGTGGCAGGCCCGGCCTCTGCCGCCCGGGAACAGCCCTGCTCGGCCCGCAGCCGGCGTTCCCGGGAGCCCGTCCTGCGAGACGCCCACGCATGCTCTGCACTCGCGAGCCGGCCTCGCAGACCTGCTCTTCAGCCTGCCCAGGACTCGCGTGTCGCCCGGGCGGCCCGGAGACGCCGCCTCCCCCTGCCCCGGGCGCCGGGCTCAGGCGCAGCCCCTCCCTGGGCCCAGCCTCTCCCCTCCCGTTCGCACACCGGGCCCTCCTCTCCCGCCTCTGGCTGCCGCGGGTTTCCTCAGCACTGTGGCCGGTCAGCCCTTTGTGCCCCGAGCGGCCCTTGTACAAGTTCCGCCCTGACCCGCGTGTCTGGTGTGAGACCGGAGAACCCGCACGGAGAGTGGGCAGAGCTTTTGGGATGCGTCATGTGAAAACGGGAAGGGATTTTGTCGTCCTTGGTGTCTTAGGACAGTGAGCCTCGACCTTCGGAGACAGGGACAGCGGCGTGAGACGCTGGTGCAGGTGACTGGATAAATGGTTTATACAGGATTATCTCTGTGACCAAATCCTTTCTCCTTTATTTCTTCTGATCATGAGACGCCGCTGTGCTTGTGTGCTAGCGAGTACACACTCATTTTAAAACACTGGCGCCCTCTTTTACTTGAGAATCTTCTTTTCTGGGCCTGGGGATTTAGCTCAGTGGTGCCGCTGCCTGGCTGGCAAGCACAAGATTGTGAGTTTGATTGATCCCTGGTGCTACCAAAAAAAAATCTTATTTTCTGGTATTGAAGTTGTTATATTAGGATTTTTTTTGTTTGTTTGGGGAGCAGACCTAAAGGAAGCTACAGATGTTTCTGTTTCCCCTTTGTAAAGGATTCTCCAGCGTTCCGTTGCACAGATAGGGAAGTGACGGTCCAGCCCAGCCCTTACCTGAGCTACCGGCTGCCCAAGGACTTTGTGGACCTGTCCACCGGCGAGGACGCGCACAAGCTCATTGATTTCCTCAAGCTGGTAGGTACATGTGTATTTAGAAAGCCGGCCGTCTTATCGGGTGATTTTCACGTGGGCTTCGTGGTCTTCCCTTGTAGTCCTCCACCGCCCAGATTTCTTTATGACAATGAATTAACAAGTCAGAATTCTAATAGAGTCGGGTCATTGTACAATAAAAGAATGAAATGTGAACTGAAGGAGTAATTGATGAGAGTGCTAGAAAATATTTTTATGAAGTATACGCGTTTTACGTGTATCCTTTATACCTATGCCTTTAAAGAAAGTTGTACATTGTCACAGGGCGAGAGCACAGATCTGTCATGGGACATGGGGAGACGGGAATGTGTGGGTCTCTGCATGCGTCTGTGAGGCCGTGTGCACCTCTGACCAGAGAGAGGGAAGCGGGGCGCCCACAGACGGGGCACACTAGCTGGACGAGTCAGGGCGTGTTTCCCGGGATCATTCTGAGCAGATCTCTTTCGAGCCTCTAGATAATTACTCTTGCTGACAGAACAGGATCTCGGGAGAGCAGATGTCCTGTTCAGTGTAGTCCTGGTTTCCTTTGACAGAAAAGAAGCCAGCAAGAAGATGATTGATCAGAGGGCTAGAGCTCAAGACAAGTGAAAGAAGCGACCACGGCTACTTCCGGAGGCCGCTCACAGGCCACAGCTGCAGCAGCTCCGGCAGGAGGGGTTGGGAGGCAGTGCGGAGATCTGCAGCTTTTTAAATTCCTGTCTAGTCACCCAGAGTGAGTTGATGAGACTTTGCTACGTGTAAAAATAAAATAATAAACAGGTCTTAAACATAGGACACTGTACTGTCCTGATAATAAAATAACTTCCTATGAAATGGCTCTTCTGGCTCAGTTGATTAAGATTTATGTATATGTCTTGTGCTATTTTTATACCTACCAGATTGGAAAATTTTTGTCATCCAAAAGTAGTCCTTCTGAATCCTTACTTTTCCTTTTAAAAAAAATGAACCTTAGGCCAGCTGTGGTGGTGCACCCCCCAAACCTTAACACTCTGGGAGGCTGAGGCAGGAGGATCACAAGTTCAAGCCAGCCTGGGCAACTTAATAAGCCTTACTGAGAACCTGTCTCAGAGTAAAAAAGAGGGTTTGTATGTAGCTTAGTAGAAAGGCCCTTGGTTCAAACTTCAGAAGCACAAAAAGAAAAATAATAGGAAATACTTTTCTTATCTTAGGGTTTTCCATATGGTTTTCTTTTCAGTTCAGCATCAGTTTGGGCATAGCTACAAGAAGAGAGATTTTCCACACTGTCAAATAATGATGAAATTCTTTTGTGTATTACACTTTCTTTAATATATATAATTAACAAAATACAAAAGATATGCTTTACACTGTATTATATTTAGGGAGGTTGAATCTCTTTTTTAAAAGAGCCATCACATTAGTGGTGTCCTGCGGGGTTCCTCCGTGGCGGTCGGGATGGTGCTGTGGGGTGTCTCCCTCTGCACCAGGGATGGGCTGTGTCCGGGGTCTGGTGCTGTCCGAGCGGTCATGCCGTTACGGGGTCTTTCTCCGAGCGCAGGACCCCAGGCTGGCGGGCAGGGGGCGCTGGAGAGCAGCGGTGGGCGCCTGCAGACAGGCGGTGCAGGGACGGAGCCACAGCGCAGTGATGTCGGGGCCTCAGCGGCAGCTCCTGAGCTCAGTGCTTATCTGCAGACTCAGGAAGTCAGATGCCTTTTGCAGACCAGCTGTGTGAAACAGATACACGTCCAAGTATTTGGTTTTTAAAAACTACTCAGGGTTTCAAATACATAGAAGGTATTCATATCCTGAGCTGATTTGAGTGCAGCTCTGGAAGCTGGCTTTGTCAAGATGTTACTTTACCAGTTAAAAACCACAGACGTGTTTGATACCAGTGGAAAACATTTAGACTAGAATAAAAAAGACCCCAATAAAAGTTGACAAATATTTAATAAGTAATTCAATTCTTGATGCAGAACTTGTTAAATTTTTGGGTCATCTAAGGAAATTCAACTCCCGTTTGTTAAAATGAGATTTTTGTACACCATTTCCTTATATATTTTAGTCCGTTATCTTGCTTTTAGTACTAAATACAGGATAATGTACAAAAATAGTGTTAAGTTCCAGTATCACATTGTCTACTAAAAATTAGTTTGGGTTATTCTTTTGTTGTTGGCCTGATCTGTTCTTTCTTTGGGGTGTCAGCCCAGTGCTTGGCCTTTATTCTGAATCCGTCTTCTGACCCGGGTACAGTAGAGCGCCTGGCCTGGCCTGGCCTGGTGGGGAGCCTGAGTTCTGTGTGGCAGCGTGGCCTGGGCCTCCTAGAGGCTGGAGACTTCTCCAGAGGGTTCATATTTTAAAAGTCTCACTCCTATTTGCATATTTTTAATTCAGAAATTTTTCTATGCAGCTATCTCACTCTTGGTGACAGGATTGTATCAACTAACCTATGTGAGTGAGTTGTTTGGCTTTTCTTTCCTAAAATGTGGGTGCTTGGGAGGTCTAGGCTCAGGCTTTTTTAAGTGAGATGCCCTGGGCAGCACTTCTGATTGTGTATCACAGTCACAAGCACCTGTCTGACGGTGCCGGACCCGTCCTCTTGCTGTGCAGACCAAACACACGCTCTTCACAACACAGTCAAGACCTCTGCTAAGGGTAAGGACTACAGAGATCGTGTGGCCATGTCTTCCTCCCCAGCCGTCCCTCCCTCTTCCTTCTCTTCTTCCTTTTTTTTTTTGAGACAGGGTCTCGCTTTGTAGTTCAGGCTGGCTCTGAGCTCACTGTGTAGCCCAGGTAAACCTGGAACTCATTAATCCTCCTGCCTCTGCCTCCCGAGTGCTGGGATGACAGGCGTGAGCCACCACGTCCGGCACTGTAGTATGTGGTACTGATTGCTGGTGGGCGTGAGTTACCACGCCCAGCATTGTATGTGGTTACCGGGGATCGAACTCAGGACCTTGCACTTGCAAGGCAGGCGCCGGAACCACTGAGCTAACCCTCTGGCCCTCCTCTTACTTATTTTTAAAACAGATGAGAAAACTGCCACCCAGAGTTACAAGCTGTCCAAAACCTTGATTGTGGTCGAATTGGGGCCAAAGAAGGTCTGAAACTTTTTAATTGATTTTATTAGTACATTTTATACATACATTGTAATCACATTCAACGTTGAAAATTTGAAGAATGAGATGGGATCTCAGGGTTGTTTTCAACTGCATCTCAAGTGATCAGTGATGTTGAGCATTTCCTCATATGTTTCTTAGCTGCCTTTCCTTCCTCTGAAGTGTTCATTTCAGATGTCCGTTTTTGAATAGGGTCTTTAAATTTGGGAAGGGACTGATTTTTTTTAAGTTCTTTACATGCTCTAGATTATAGTGCTTTGAAGCTTTTCTTTAAGGGTTTCTAGTCTATTTTTATAGACAAGTTTCAACCAGGATCCATTATTATTTTAATTACAGAATTTTCCAAAAATTGGTTTTAAAATAAGTACAGATTCTTTACATCTGGGTGTAAAGGAATCGAAGCTGTGTTGACCGTAGAGAACGTGGGGAAGGAGGTCTCTCTGGAAGATCAAAGTAGTTGGCATTTCTCTTAGCCCAGGTGATCTTGAGAGGCAGCTTGGCCTTGTTAGACATTTGGAAGCCAGGATTCCTGTTTGCCCAAGCAGTACAGTCACCTGTCTCTGGCTCATAGAGAATGTTTTTCACCTGGTGTGCTAAGCAAAGAATAAATACTCGTGGGGGCCGGGGCTGCATACCAATGAACAGATCAATGTTTATATGTACATATCAAGAGAGGCTTGAGAAGTGGGAATAAAAGACAGCATAAAAGGAGTTGGAGGAACAGCTGGAAGCTCCTCATTATTGGGCTGGGCAGTGAGGACGGCGTGCCTTCCCCTCGGAGAGAATGCATTCAGACGGGTGGAGGTTTTCATTGGAGGAAACCAAGACAAAGGAAGCACTTCCGGGAGCCAGCGATAGTCCAGCGCAAACTCAGCCCTCCATCCCCACCGAAGACGCTTCTCCCCCATGGTGAGGGAACGCCACGCCGAAGCCTGCTGCCCTGGGAGCCGCTGCAGCCACACACGGGATGGCTGCTGCTCTTCCAGACCCGCCCCCTTCCCTTGCCTAACAGAGTTTAACCAATAGGACAAAATGGCATGGTCAGGAAATCGAGCACTGCAGAAGAAGAGGGTCTGAATGTAGAGCGCGCTCGGAGAGGAAGATCTCAGGAACAGCCCGTGGACAGCAGCAGGCCCGGAAGATGGCGGAGACCCTGCTCGGAGACCAGGTGGGTGAGCAGGGAAACGGGCAGCCCCGCGCCAGGCTCTTGCACCCACTTCCTGGTGTAGGACGTCATTGGACGGTGCGTAAAGACCCTCAGAGAGTAAGCGCAGGAGAAGCCTCACCTGCCTCATGCTTTCGGAGTTTTGTTCTAATCCCGAGGCTACTGACTTGCAGTATTGGGTTGAAAGCGATGGCCTCTGTCCGGGCGGGGAAGGCCACAGGGGACAGTTAGGAGAGCCGGCTGTGAAAATGAGCTGTCAGAGACTTATCCCAAATGAAGATGACGAGAGAAAGTTTTAAAGAGTTGTTCGGACTAGGGAAGAAGGGAGATAAAGTTCGTGTTGGCATTTAAACGTTAGAATGGATAGTTACCCGGCCAGAAAAGCCCCACAGCTTTGCTGAGGGGTCCAACACTTCGAAGTTGGGTGGAATAGGAGGAACAGACGTAGGAGGCAGGTGGACGGGAAAACACACCAGAAGGTGGCTTTGTGTTCCGCTCTGGAGGTACTGCCAGGAACCCGAGTAGGATGACAAAACGTTGGTCCTTGTTTTGACAGCACATGTACAAAGACAACAAAAACGTTCCTACGTCCTGTGAGTGGTGACTGCCAACCTGAGTACTGAGTAATAGCTGCTCACCAAAGACGCAGGGTGCACCTGCACCTGGGCAGCCTGGTTGCGAGGGCGATGTGTGTGGCATGAGAACATCACACGGCTCAGACTGGAAATGACCCCGCAGTCTGATGTGCTCCAGTCTGGGACCGTGAGGGGTCTAACTTCATCCACGAGCTAATCCACTCTTGAGATGATAAGTCAGTGGCATCACTGGGGTGACGGAAACAGAGGGGGACCCAGCTGAGGGGAAGTGGATCTCGGCCCTCCACCTCTGATCCCCGATCCCTTTCTCTCTCTGCTCCTGGCTGTCGCCCTCCGCCGTGTCCTCTCCTGACGTATCTCCCCCACCAGCGGCCTGAGAACCGAGGAGCCAGGGACTATGGCCTGAACCCTAACACCGCGGGCCAGAGTAAACCCTCCCATCCCGAGGGTGATACTTCATGTATTTTACCACGACGCCCGACCCGACTGACACACAGAGGCAGACACCTCGTGGAAGTGGAGGTGGGCGAGGGGGAGCTGTAAGGTTTTACAGCTGAGAATTCCATTCACTTTTACTTACTTATTTTTGTGTGCGGTACTGGGGATCGAACTCAGGTCCTTGTGTTCCAAGGCTGGCGTGGTACCACTTGCGCTAACTTCCTAGCCCCATTAACTATTGCGAAATACTAACCCATGGCCGTAGGACTAATAACGACTCCAAGGCTGAGCAGGCAGTCGCCAGGCAGTCACGGAGGTGCTCTCTGTGTGGCCCTGGGCACGGCCACGGTTCCGGCAGTCTTTGTGACAGCTACTGTCAGTCATGTGGGAATATACTTCCTTCATGTTTTTTTTTTTTCTGTCTTTGTGGTTAAGGTTGGCACAAGCGACTCCATTTTGATTCTGTCAACTTTCACACAGTCTTCTATCAGAAAGCTTAGTATGGGTGTTTTTTTTGTTTTTTTTTTTTAGACAGGGTCTTGCTTTGTAGTTCGGGTTGGCTCTGGGCTCACTATGTAGTCTAGGCAAGCTTCGAACTCAGCAATCCTCCTGCCTTTGCCTCCCGAGTGCTGATATTACAGGCGTGAGCCACCATGCCCGGCACTGGTATGTGGTATTGATTGCTGGTGGGCCTGAGTCTCCATGCCCAGCATTATATGTGGTTTCCGGGGATCGAACTTAGGACCTTGTGCTTGCAAGGCAGGCGCCGGAACCACTGAGCTAACCCTCCGGCCCTAGTATGGGTGTTTTAACATAAGTGTATACTGTTCTTACTGATGTGGTTTTTTTGTGGCACTGGGGAGCAAACTTGGGCCCTTGTGCGTCCAAGGTTGGTACAGTACCACTTGAGCTAAATCCCCAGCTCTCCGTGCTTCCTGATTTTTATGCCAAAGTACAAATCTCATACAGCATAACTTAATACTTAGCAACAGAATTATTTTGAGATTTCCTGGTTGATTGTTACTCATTTGTGTTCAAGCTCCAGTACAGACCAAAGAGGAGACTTGTGTTTTCTGCGTCACAAATTTTCTCGCCTACTTACTGTTAGCAGAACTCACCCAGCTTCCTAAGATCCATGTTTCCTACTTCAGAGCCCACACATGTCCAGGGCTACCGTACTTGGGGAACATGCATGAAGTAAAGATTTTGTTGAAACCTTTGAAGAATGTACAGAAATACTTAACGTATACACACAAACACATCTCAGGATGCTTACAGTGTAATCTGTTTACCCAGTAGGTTCTTGACTGAAAAGTAGCATTCAAGAGACACAAGAAATGATAAAGCATTTCTACCCAAGAATTTTTATTATCAGGTTTCTGTAGACTATTTATTTTTAACTTTATAGACATATAAATGAAGGAGTAATTTTTCCATTTTCCAAAGATGAATCTATATCTCGGATAATTTGCCCCAGTTAGTAGCCAGTAACTTACAGAAGCTAGATTCAAACCAGACCCAGAGCCTGGGGTCCTCATCCTGTGACATGCAGCTCTAAGGCCCAGCGCAGAGGAACCTGAATGTGCAGACTTGTGCAGATTGGTTTAAATTAAGCTGTGAGTCTACCTTTTTCTTTATAAGTGAAGTATACAGGGCCTTCTGGAAGAATTCTAGTGGAGCTCATTGATACAAGTTGTTCCCAAGTTCAAGAACACATTTAGAAGTATATTAAACAGTAAGACTTAGAATCCCCTTGTTACCCCAGAGCATCATGGTCTATTTTTTATTTTTAATTTTTTCCAGTACCAGAGATTGAACTCTGGACCTTACACATGTGAGCTAAATCCCAGGACCCTCTTGGTTAATTTCTTAGAAGGAACATTAAAATGGGCATATAATACCCACATTTATTTTTTTAAGAATATTTCTATTGATGGATTGTTTTAATTTTATGAGTTTTATTATTGTGTACTTAATGAAAATAATATATTAAATTTTAATACGAATGAGTGTTTAGAAGAAACATTAACATTTTCAATACCAGCTATCTACTTGCTTACAAAATCTCAAAAACAGCAATGGAAGTATATTCCTATATGAACTACATGAAAAACACAAATAAATCTTTACTGTAGAAATAATCTTTACTTGATTTGTCGCTCCTGAGACAGTCTTCACGTGTGAGAACACTGTGTCCCACACACGTGTCGCTCACAAGGACACCATGCGTGTTTCTTATTCCTGTCTTGGGCAGGTTGTACTTGTCTTTCTGTTTTGTTAGGAGATGCCTAATAATATACAATGTGGACTTAGCAGGACAATAAAATAAAATATCAGACATGTACCGAGGATTTGGAATAAACAAACATTTTCTATATTGACTGTTTGGTCACTAAAGGAAAAAGTAACAAATAAATTCCTTTGTGAGCTATAATGAAAATGCAAATAAGATGCTACTGCAAAAAGAATCTTTACTTGAATTATCTTATGTAAGGCAGTCTTCACACATGAGAACAGCATGTTCCATGTACAAGGATCACGCTGACAACACATATGCTGTGTTTTCCTGTCTTTCTTGATAGGACGTATTTGACATCTTGCTGGTCTTCCTGTTTTCCGGGGAGGGTTCTGGTGTTGTTTCTCCTGTCTATTCTCTGGTCTGCTCCACAATTATTTTTTCAGAGTTCTTTGGACAGATACATATTGTTCTTCCTCTAATTTAATTGATCATCTATCAATTCCAGTTCTAATCCTCTAAGAAAATTCCTCTGTGATACTTTGTGCGTGTTATTTTATTTTCTTTGTAAACTATGGAACTATTCATACCTGATATGTTTAGGATCAAGTAAAACACGATCATTGGCCAACACTTTGGGTTTTGAGTGACATCGTAGTTGCTGTATAACTCGTCAACAGCATTTACTTTGCTTTTCATTTTGTTGTAAGGTGGGACCATTTCTGGCTTCATCTGCGTTGAGGATTCATTATCAGTCTTTTTGTTTTTGTTTTTAGAGACAGGGTTCGGTACGTAGTCCAGCCTTGCCTTGAACTCACTGTGTAGCACAGGCTCACAGGATCGTCCAGCCTCAGCCTCCTGAATACTGGGATTACAAGTGTGCATTGCCACACCCAGCTCCACTATAAATCAGATCATCATGGTGTAACAGCGACACTATCATTATTACTATTTCTCTTTGCCATATAGAAGGCTAGTGTCATGGCCTTCTAGAACAGAGATTGTACTATATATTTCTTAAACTTACAATAGTTTTTTGGAATCTTACTTTGTTCTTGTGAATAGTTCCTATGCAGGTCAACTGGTATTCTTTCAACAAAGGTAATATCAGTGAATAATTAGTGAACCAATTGTTAAATGGGACATTTGGGTTACTTTTTGAAATAGGTGCAACAAGTCTGTTTATAACATCATACTATTTATTTCTGTTTGAATAAAGACCTGGTTGTCAGGGCCAGGGATTTAGCTCAGTGGTCCTGTACCTACCTGGCAAGCAGAAAAAAACTGAGTTTGATCCTTGATTCTACAAAAAAAAAAAAAGACCTAGTAGCTAAGTTCCAGGATACGTTTTTAAATTCAATGTGTAAAATGTCTTTGTGTCTATTAAAACATGTGTTTTTATACCATATTTGGAAAGTTTATTTGGCATAGATTGCTGAAAGCTACAACAGCCACCAAATGATGAAGTTATTCATCAATTGTCATGTAATGGGATGGCGTATAATTGCTTGACAGCTTGACAGTTTGAGACCAAGCTTTCAAAAACTGACAAATAGCAGCCAAATAGATATTTTTTTCTTTCTTGGCGAGTCTTTTTTTTTTAGACAGGGTCTCGCTTTGTAGTTCAGGCTGGCCCTGAGCTCACTTTGTAGTCCAGGCAAACCTGGAACTCAGAAATCCTCCTGCCTCTGCCTCCCAAGTGCTGGGATGACAGGCGTGAGCCACCACGCCCGGCACTGTGGTATGTGGTATTGATGGCTGGTGGGTGTGAGTCTCCACACCCAGCATTGTATGTAGTTACCGGGGATTGAACTCAGGGCCTTGGGCTTGCGAGGCAGGCGCCGGAACCACTGAGCTAAATGTCCGGCCCTCTTGGTGAGTCTTTTTGAGGAAATCAAATCTCTTAGTACAAAGCGAGACCTTGTCTCAAAAAAAAAAAAAATCTCTTGGGTATCATTATGGTAAAAATCTCAATGCCACATCTGTTTTTTCTCCCTTAATCCTTTAGATTCTGATGATGAGGACGATAAAGTCCTGCTGTGGAGGCTGCCCTTCCTGCCTCTCTACTGCGCTTTTGATTTCCCCTGCAGTGAATGACAGTAACCTGCTTGGGGCGGTGAACTGCCGCTGAGAGCTGTACAGTTTGAAGGTTGTCCGTTAGTCTGCAAGCTCCTGTCTTTCCAGATTGCTTCCTGGGCTTCCGAAAGGCCTACGTGGCGTCTGTATAGATAGTTTGCCAGGAGGATGAGAAAGGTGAGTGCAGGGTGAGAGAGAAGGGAAGTGTGAGGACAGAGAGGCACACTGCGCTGCGGTTTGCACACGCGGCCCCTGAGCGATCTGTTCTCTGGGCGGGTCAGTAACAGGTTCTCCGGCTGCTTTTTACTGCAGTGCACGACCAAACCCAGGAGAAAGAGAGTGAAGGGGAGACGGGTGAGGCAGCCCCGGGGGTTTCTCCTTGGCCCCGTGTTCTCCCTCCCTGCCCCACGTGGTGGAACACACTGGAGAGCTGCTCTCGGCCCCGCGAAAAGGCTTCCTGGTTGCTCAGCTTGCGTGAACTTTTACCGGCCTCTGGCTCCGCCTCCCCGATAACCAAAACAAAGGCCTGCACGGGATGGAAGCCCATCTTGGGAGAGAAGGGAGTGAAGGTTTCCAAGGAGAGAAGGGATTGAAGGTTTCCAAGGAGAGAAGACTATCCTTTCAAAGTCAGAGATTGTGTGTGTGTGTGTGTGTGTGTGTGTGTGAGAGAGAGAGAGAGAGAGAGAGAGAGAGAGAGAGAGAGAGAGAGAGAGAGAGAGAGAGAGAGAGAGAG
>PVIC010022091.1:0-27981 GCA_004025085.1 Thryonomys swinderianus
AGAGAGAGAAAGAGAGAGAAAGAGAGAAAGAAAGAGGAGGGAGGGAGGAAGAATTCAAGACTAATTAATAACAAAATACAGTGTGAAAAGTAAGTTTTATTTTAAGTATCAAGTCATTTTTCTTTTTTATTCTTACTGTATTTTTTATAATTAGTATGTCATATATAATCACTATGTTTATCTTGGAGAATGAGTATATAAACCTATCTAATCTTGACCATTTTTATGTCCCTTCCTTCACTCTTTACTATCTTTTATTCCCCTCCTCCTTGCTGAAGTTTCTTCCCATCTCCACAAAAATCTACCTCTCTGCTTTTTATTTTACTGTTTAAATTATTTATATTTTAATTTCTCACATAAGAAAGACTATTTAAATTTCCACGGCTGATTTATTTTGCCTAGCATATAGTCTCAAGGTTATCCATTTTCTGAGCCGGAGATTTAGTTCAGTGGTTCCGGCGCCTACCTCGCAAGTGCAAGGTCCTGAGTTCGATCCCTGGTAACTACATACAATGCTGAGCATGGAGAATCACGCCCACCAGCAATCAATACCACATACCACAGTGGTGGGTGTGGTGCTCACGTCTGTCATCCCAGCACTCGGGAGGCAGAGACAGGAGGATTGCTGAGCTCAAGGCTTGCCTGGGCTACATAGTGAGCTCAGGGCCAGCCTGAACTACAAAGTGAGACCCTGTCTCAAAAAAAAAAAAAAAAAAGATTATCCATTTTCTACAGATGTCTCAAATCAATCCTTCTTTATGGTTCAGTAATGTTCCATTGTGCATGTGTGTTACATTTGTTTTATCTGTTCATTTATCTGTTCCTATAGGTATATAGATTGCTTCCATTATTTAGCGATTGTGAATTATGCTATTATAAACAAGGTTGTGCATGTGTCATTACAATATAACTAACTCTTTCAGAAAAATTCTACATTTTTAAGCAGCTGATGAGCTGCGACTGGCAAATTCTTCCTTTGGCCATTTTCAAGATACCTATCTAAAGAAATTTTAACCTATTGTGAAACATGTTTACTGTAAAGGAGTTTATTGCATAGGATGCTAAATCCAGGGTCCATTTGTGTTATAACAGTGTATTTGGCCTCACATTCTTCTCTTACTTAAAATGCAAGACTTTGTGGTTATCATTCTAGGTTACAGTCTTTCCAGTAGTACCTCAGAGCCTTTTCTAGTGGTTAGGTTCAAAATCATTTCATATATATCAGTAAAGAAATTATTTGTTTTGGAGTTCACTTTTAAAACCACTTTTTTGTGCTTCTACAACAAGTATTGCAGAAGTCCTATAACAAAGTGTTTCTTCTCCATCAGACAGAGATTGGGATAAAATCCTGCTTCCACCATGTAAGAAAGTATATGGCCTTTACCCTGAGTTTTCCCACCCTCCCTACTTGTTGCTGCAAGCTGAGCAACTTTCCTCCACCAGGCCCTTCCACCACGTTGTTTCTGCCTTGGAGTCAGGAAACCATGGACTGAGCCTTCCAAAAATGGGAACCACATACTTTTTTTTTTTTTCTCCTTTAGGGAAAAAAATAAGGTAGGTGTGGGACAGAGATTTAGCTCAGTGGTTCCAGCACCTGCCTAGGAAGCACAAGGTCCTTAGTTCAATCCCCAATAACCACATACAACAATACTGGGAGTGGTGACTCATGCCTACCAGCAATTAGTACCACATACTACAGTGTCCAGCGTGGTGGCTCACACCTGTAATCCCAGCACTCAGGAGGCAGAGACAGGAGGATTGCAGAGTTTGAGGCTAGCCTAGGCTACAAAGTGAATTCAGAGCCAGCCTGAAATGTAAAGAGAGACCCTGTTTCAAAAAAACAATCAATCAGTAAACCAATGAATGAGTAAATAAATAAGGTATGTGACCTTTAAAGACACTTAACGATAAATCAGGGATATCAATTTCTCAAATGGGAAAAAAACTCATTTGCTATATAGAGTTTTGGAGCAGATATAAGAAACAGTGTATGTGAATTCCTTAGTTCATTCTTGGGACATAGCACTCTATGAATGAAACTTCCAAGTCAAGAGTTTTAAATAAATGGCCTACTTTTCATTGGTTTGCTTGTCATACATATAAAAGAGTCGCTGTTTCAACATTCTGAAGCCTCAATAAGTTAGATGTTTAATTTTATTTTTCATTAGAAATGATGAGTTCATAGGTCACCTAGTGCTCTTTGAATAGAGAGTATTATGGTCAGATATATTTGAGAAACATGTACTCAATTCTGTTATAAAAAATTATATATATTAAAGGTTCTGATATATTATGGGTAAAATTAAAAATATTTTAATAATTTAGCATTTCTCAGACTTTAATAAAATCTAAATGTATTAGTTCAATTGAAACATTAGAAACAGTGATAAACTCACTACATAATCTATATACATTGAGGCCTTTTGGTTACTGCTTTTCTTTTTAATGGAAGAGACAGCACTACATATTTCCTCTGCTCAGTCGTCCCATGAGGAACCACCATCTTGATTTTCTCTCTGTCCATGCTTTTTCAGATGGGGTGGCACCAATATAGGGAGAGCCCTCTACCAGTGAATCTCAAAAATTGCAACATTTTGCTTTTAAGAGCAAACAAACTTTTCTTCCAGTATGACAGAAGACATTAGTTTTCAGGAAATATTTGGGTGCAACATTTCATCCAAGGAATCAATGTAGCTGTATGAAAATAGCTACCCAGAAATGCACACATCAAGTTATGCTTTTTGGAGACATTTGTCTACCGCAGGTTAAGTCAAACTAAGCCAGTGTGGGAGCGCGTGAATTTGCATGGCAAGTGTAGAGGGCACATCTCATTCTGTGGAGACCGTTTCCTAAGAATAATATTTTTTAACTCCCGTATTCACTATTTTTACAGGGAAAGAGTTACAATCTTCCCAAACTTTATATATTAATTTTGTGACATTTCCTGTGAGATAAAGCAACATCAGCATCAAAATATTGAGTTTAAGAGCATGAAAAGGAAAAGTCATAGGGAAATATTATTTTCTTCCTCCTGGGATTTTTTTAGAATTAATTTTCCAGAGACGGAAGCATTGTCTTTCTAAAAGAACAAAATGTTTAGTAATACTCTTAAAATACTATAATTTAGCTAAAATAGAGAAGAAAAATGGAAATGATTGAACACTCCTCCAAAGCTCAAAAACAGGGGGGAGAGGAGCAGAAAATCGCATACAGTATACTAGTTATGAGTTAAGTCCTCTTAATTGATTTATTTTACCATTTTTTGTTCAAGTAACCTATTTAAAAACGCATCCATGCATAGAGTGCCCCTATTATTAATAGTAAATGTACATTTCAACCTGTCAAGTTTTTCTAGCCCCACTTTTGCAAGGTTTTTTTTTTTTAAAGAAAAAAAAATAAAAAGCAAAGGCATTTCCTAGGGCACATGCTGCCAGACACCCAGCATTTATCTTATCTCAGTTGATGACTTTCCTTTTATCCTGAAATGATTTGACAATGACTCTATGATTTCCTGTACAAATTACCCTTTGAAAGTGGCAGTGGCGCTTGGCAGCGATCTTCACTTAATTACTGAGTGGATTATTAGCATACGGCGCCCCCCCCTTCATTTCTTTATATCTTCTAGATTGCGTTGACAGTTCCCTTTCATTGCCTGCTTTAACTCACTGCATACTAAACATTATGCAGATTGCAGCTGAGAAGTACCCAGGCTTCTCCAAACCCCTAGTCTGCACCAGAACCTTTGTGATGGAGAGTAATTTACAGGTCAGAAATCAATAGTAAGTCTGGGAAGTGCATTTGTGGGTTTTCTTAATTTAGATTGGGATGGGATAGATCAGAGCACTAATGTTCAGAAGGGAATATTCCTCCGCAGTCTTCCTGAAAAACAATTAGTTTCGTTCCTTCCTTTAATATCCTGTCTTTAAATAGACTGCGATCCTGAGATTCTATTTTCCTTTTACTCCTTGCTCTGCCACCTCCCTTGACAGGAGGGGGTTAAAGGACCCCCACTTTAAGAAATGGTAAGTTTCCCTCTTGTCCAGTGTCTGAAGTCGGGGGCGGCGGGGGGGTGATAAGCTGACCTCCCCGGTCTACGTGGAGGGTTATGTTTGCCAGGGCAAGACAAACGCACATGATAAATTGCGAGGATCTCTTCGGCACGCTCAGAAGGAACCTTCTCTTCTGTCTTGGCTCCCATCTTTTGGCACAAATTTGCACATATGTCGGGCATTCTCTATCCAGATCTTCAGCGTCCCTCCCTCCCCGAAACTGCATTCAAAGCGTCTTCCACGTTTCCCAGGCTGTAGTGGGGACATAAACCCTTTCCCACTTCAGCCTTATGCTATAGTTCTGTTACCACCCCCTTCCTTGGGAAGAGAACACAATACATGAGTGATTTCAGGACTTGGCGGAAGTGACACCAAAGCAAGAGGAGTCAGCACGTGTGGGGGGGAACAGCTGGGTGCTGACTGTGTCCTCTCCCTTCCAGGACTATCAAACACCAGCTTTATTCTTCTAGTGTTGCATCTGCTATGAAATTGGGGTCTTCCAGGTGGCAGCCCAACATGCTGTCCAGTGCGATCAGGCCATTTAAATGCTTTGAGCTAATGCTGCATATCCATTTTCTAAACAAGTTAGCAGATACCATATGCAGCAATTAAAGTTTTATTGAGTGGTGCCTGCTTACCATACTGAATTTGGATTGGCTACCATCTGTCTCAAAGCCTGTGGTACCATTCCTGTTGCTTGAGAGAGCATTTGTAAGGATAGAAGATTTTTCTCAACTTCTGAAGAAGCTGCTCAGATTATTTTTTACATATAAACCCACAAAAGTGGAATCGGTACAAATAAAAATATCAGGCAATTAGAAGTTCACAGGGAATGTCTATTTCTGATTGCCAAAGGCCATGAAACCAAGAACATGAACCCTCAGAACTTTTGCCCTGCCTGTTATTCATGTATAGGTGTTGCTGAATGTGTTATTTTTTCAGAGATGATTTCTAAGGGCAAGCCAACAAAGCAACATTAGAATTAAGCAAAGGATTTAGGGGCTGCTTTGCATGTGTAAAGAAATGAAGACAATCTACATTTTATTAAGAAATTTGCCAGAAGGCACAGGGAAAAGTAAAATATAAAATTTACATTTTACCCATTCTATTGGTAAGTCTCTAGGAAGTCAAAACTGTTCAAGATCATTTATTTAAATCAAAGTTTTTGAAGGAAGCATTTATTAATTTTTAAGTAATGCCTAAATACTTGAGCTAGGATGTTTTACTAATATATTGTTAATGTCTGCTGTCTTCTCAGACATATGTATCTCTGTACCTTTGACCTTCATGAATGCTGAGAAGGGAAAATACACTATCATGAAATGCAAAATGTCTTCAAATTTTTGGAATAATTTCCTGGGCACCAGTGTGACCTAGGGAACAAATCTGTTGCTAAACTCTTCAGTGCTTAAATTTTGGGCATATTGATATTTTTTGAGATTTTCTTTCTCTATGAGAAGTTGATGTATCTGAGACTATTGACTCTGTTGCTTTGAAACCTAATTTGGGAACTTCCAAGTTAACACTCTGAGTCTTGAAAATAGATGAATAAGGAGGAAAAAAAATCTTACCTGTAGTTTTTGTACGTCGTATATGGATGTTGTTTATTAGGGCTTCCTTGCAACTCAGGTGCTGGGAACAACGTCAGATTTTGAATGATGATTCTATAGCGTTTAAGAAAATGTGATAGAGCCCACCAGCAATCAGTACCATATATCACAGTGCGAGGTGTGGTGGCTCATCGCTGTAATCCCAACAGTCGGGAGGCAGAGGCAGGAGGACTGCTGAGTTTGAGGCTTGCCTGGGTTATGTAGTGAGCTCAGGGCCAGCCTGAACCACAAAATGAGACCCTGTCTAAAGAGAGAGAGAGAGAGAGAGAGAGAGAGAGAGAGAGAGAGAGAGAGAGAGAGAGAGAGAGAGAGAGGAGAGAAGAAGAACAAAAGCCTTACAGAAGACCTATCTAGTGGCTAGTGATGGCTTTCAACTGGCTAAGAAAATCACCCCAGGTCCTTTTACCTGTCAATGAACACAATGGAGCTCAAAATCCATGTCCACTTTTTGAGTTATTGTGTCCCTTAGTTACTTTTCTCATCACTGAGACAAAACACCCAACACCCAAAGTTATAAAAGGAAAATTTTATCTCAACTAACAGTTTATAGAAGTTTCGGTACACAGGTGGCTAGTTCCGAGGCAGGGTGGCAGGGCAAAGGACTTCACAGAGGTGAAACAGTTCACAGTGGACAGAAGGCAGAAAAGCAATGAAGTAGCAAAGAAGCAGCCGCGAGCCTATCTTCTTTCTTCCCCTTGTCCCTGCCCCTTGGGTGGTGCCCCCACATGATGGTTGATCCTTTTCATTACCCACACTCAGAACTATGCCAAATCAATTAGCGGACTAATTTAGTAATCACACAACCTTAATCCCAGCATCACACTCTATATCCAACCACTTCTAAAAAGCCCCACCTATGACCATATGAGATTTGGGGGCATATCTAGACCCAAAGACATTCAAAGATTTTTTAAAAGTCTATATAGCGTCTATAAATGAATCAGTGAAATATAAAAGGATTGTGCCAAGGATTTATCTCAGTGGCACCGTGCTTGCCAGGCTATCACAAGGTCCTGAGTTCAATCCTAAGTATCTCACAAAAAAGTAAGCACAAAGAAAGCTTCAAGGCCCAGACCTCTGCATATGAATCCACGTTTAACAAAATTACCAATTCCAGTGAATGTTAAAATCTGAGACTCACTGCTTGATGTAACAATACTGGTTTTCAGTCATTTTCATTTTTTTCCTAACTAAGATACTTACATGAAGATCTTAAGTGACATTAACGATTGCAACTTCATTATTTTAAGAAGGAATGAAGTCCAAACTGGGATCCATATGAAACTGTGAGTTGTGTAAGATTAGCTATCTGACTCCTACATTTACTGTCTGATTCAGCCATTACTGAATGCCTAGTGGGAGCTAGTCACTGTTGGTAGCATGAAGAATTCCATTGCAGTAATCCACAGTCAAGTGGGGTGGCCACATTTTCTTACTCCTGTTGAGTGATCCTTCAGTCATATCATAGCAATCTCTTCAAAGGATACACTGTTCTGTCTAATGATCAATCATGCCTTTGTCTTAGATTTCTTTCAGCCTCACGTATTGACTTCTTTCTTAGTGCTTATGACACTGGGAGATCTATGCTTAATGAGACTAGTGAGATCAATTCACACTCTTTGGTTACTCAGCCATAAAAGAAAAATGCCTCATTGGTGAACACTGCACAAGATACATCTTGTAGTCACCATTCACCTATTCTTCTACCCATCTCTACTCTACCTGAGACTTAATACTATTGTCATGTAATAAATATAGTAACTAACACACACCAGGCATGAGCCCAAGTATGTCACGTGTACCATCTCACATATTGCTCACACTTATCCTGTGAGGCAAGCATTAATCCTGTTTCGTAGATGACCCAAGACACTGAAAATCAAACATCTTGCTCTCTTTAAGAGAGTGGTAGAGATGCAATAGGATGTTGAGCTTTTTGACTTTGGAAGCATATCACTGTATATGCATCAGTAAAGAGATAATTAGACATTTTGATATAACTTCCAACAATAAAGTTTGTCTCTAATTATATACCCTATTTCTTTGTCTGTCCTGAAACTGGCAGCTATTTCACCAATGATGAGAGCTTTAGACACATTAGTTTCCAGAAGTTTTTTTCTAAAACAATTAAACAAATTGATGAAGATCATAAACGTAATTAAAGAATTTTCATTTTCTTGACTGAAAGCTCAGTAGAAGCACAAAGGAAATACAGTTCCAATTATTTATTAACTGCACAGTATCTTTCCTTCATGGACAGTTATTCACTAATTTTAAGGACTATACACATTACATAAGCATCTTCTTTGTGACACAACATTGGTGATGCCCACGTTACTGTCTTGCTTCTCTGCTATGCTGGTCTCTCACCCTTCCTAAACAGATTGCCGTCACTGGCTTATAGGTCTACTTAGGTTGCAATACTATGTAGACATTTATGTAAGAGGCTGGTCATCCAAGACAAAAGGTTGATGCTAATATCAAGCCCAAGCATTTCTAGCAATCACCCCTCATTACTTACAGGCTTGTTTTGACCACTGGATTTGACTGGTACAGGGACAGGTGCCAAATCTACAGAAGGAAAAAATGGCCTGAAGGTAATGAGTTTCCCGTCAAAGTAACCTTGCCCACATGAAGCAGCATGGTGATCATTTGGTTTATGCTCTAGCTTCTAAAAAACCTGAGTTCTTTGTGTTGGCTCCTTTCTGCTCCATTTCTCTGATTATTAATATTCAAGAGGATGTAGGCGTGAAAACTACATCAAATAGCCAAGAATTAATGTGGTGGCAAGGATTTAAAATTCATACAACATTCTTGGGAATTAAGGTCTATGGATTAACTACATCTTCTTTTATCCTATTCTCTACAAACTGAGACAGTGAAATGGTGCATGCTCTATGAAGAAGACCTCTGCAAGATTCCAATATGCAAAAGGCATATTTAGCCCTTATCACCTATTTAAATAGCCCTGTCTCACTGTGGTATTGCTCACTCTATTGAAACATTCTCCTGAAATCCTGGTCCATTTCTAAGAGGATTACATGGTTAAGTATCAAAAAATCTCTTTATGGCATAGCTACACCAAGGTATGGTCTCATGGCACATGCTCAAGTTCGCATTGTACTTAGAAGCTCCAGGGAATGATTTTCAATGAACTGACAATGTCAGGCTACAACCAGTTGTGGTTCTACCCCTTGGCCTCTGCTTCCAAAACTGGTCACTGATTGAAGCTTTGCCCTTGGCTCCATAACAACTATGTTCAGATCTTTCATCGCCAGTTTGATTCGCAGCCGCACAGATCCTTCACCAGACTACAGGTGTGCTGCCCTCCTGCAGATACTTCTCAGTTCCGGTTTGCTCTGCATGTCATCTCGTGTTCTTTCCACAATCAGTAATATTCTAAGCCAGCGTTCTAAGAAACACCGAAGCAACTCACGGACAGTGCTTCAGCAGCGTCCACTGACTAAAATGCATCATTAGCAGTCCTGAATCTAGCGTCAGTATCCTCTAGGACCTGGAAACTGCCTCCCTTTCCAGCTATGGCTCCAACTTTTCCTACCTCCAATTCTCACTTTCAATCCACTGGAATTCTTTACTCCCTTCAAATGGTAATAATGAAATAAAAATTGGTATAAGCAGCACCTACTAGGATATGTTAGTAGCTCACTCACAGTGGACAGAAAGGTTGGGAAATTAGCAGTGTGAACTAGAACCTGTGGGTAGAGCCAGCCCTGGGAAGCAGTGGGCGTAAGATGCTCTGTGGTGCCCCTGCCTGATTTCCTAGCTGAGACAGGGTGACACACTGGCCCTTCTTCGGTCTCTGAGTGCTTTCATCTGCATTCTTTGGGGATGAAACACTAGTAGACACCTCAGGAAGTGGCACAGCCTCCATGCTCATAAGCCTCTTTCTTTCTATCTTGAATTTAATTTTCTTACATTTCTTCTAAGAATCTATTGAACTTCACATATACCCTCTCATGCATTCAGAGTGTACTTTATAGTAGAAAATATGCTTTCAACTGCCCACTATCAAAGCCTGTTTGACCCAGTCCTGCTCCACCGTGATAAATGAGATGACTTTCACTCCTCCAAAGTACAAGATTTTTTCCCCTTATGAACTGTACCCAAGTCCTATCAACCCTCCTTCCCAAGAATCTCTCGAATCTGAATTGATTAGTACCTCCACACAGCTACTATTCACTCACCAGAAGCCAGAAAATCTTTTCTTAGAATGTTTTAAAATTTTTTCTAACTTGACTTTCTGATTTTATTCTCCTACAATTTGTATCTTTTGCCACAAACATGCACTGGGTACCTCTCTTCATCACGGCATCATGAGTAATTTTCACTTTAAAAAGAAACAAAGCCTATGTATTTAGGGGGTGAGGGCTGTGGGCTGGGTAGGGGAACAGGAAAAAAAAGAAAATTAAATCATGTCATATACTGGTTCAAATTCCCAATATTGAGTGTGATCATGATGTGTGTATATAATGTACCAATAAAGATAAAAATTAATTTTTACAAAAGAAGATATCCAATGCAGCCTAGGAAATAAAGTCGGATAATGGCTACATTCTGTCACTTTCCAACAACACCCTGGGCCACTGCTCATACCCGGAGAGCTAGGGAAGCCAGCACTGGGGTCCTGTGCCCAGACCTCCTCACCATCGCTCTGCTTCAGCCTGGAGCAGCACCCCCTCATTGTGTTCCTGGCAACGCCACTCATCTCCCAGACCAGCTTCAGTGTCATCTGTTTCGTGAAATTTTCCCTGGTCATTTCAGATCTCTCCTTCCCTTCCGTGTACTTCTTCTGTGTCTCCGTTTGCATTTACGAGGCATGTGAAGTGACACAAGTACAAGGTTGCCAGGTTTTCTGCTCTGTTTGTTTGGGGGTTTTTTTGGCAGTGGTATTTTTAGTCAAAGAATACACGGTTAGAGATCCGGGACTATGACTGGCCTTTCTTGGTCAGTCTAGTACTGAACTCACAGCACCTCACTGCAAGCCTCAGAATTGCGTCTGCCGTCATCAACTTGGGTCCCAGTGCATCCCATTTGGACAGGACCGACAGTTTAGAGGAGATGGATTTGGAGTTTCTCTAGCAAGGGAAAAGATACCAAGTCTCATTTGTCAGAGAACACTCAAAAATTGTGTTTCCCACAGAGAATTTTGGATATCTTTTTAAAAATTTTTTTGGCTTTACTCTTTTGAACTTGAGATTCTACTTTAGCTTTTCAGACAACAGTAATCACCAATGAAGGGTACCAACAATAATTGTATTATAATGATGGAATAGAGTAGTATCTTGGTTCACAAATTTAATTTGTTCTAGATTCTGGGGAAGATGGCTGTGATCATGTCCCTCACTCCCATCCCAAGTGAAGCAAAATATTGCTGAACACTTCTGTTTGTAAACCAAATTGTGCAGGAACAGAAGAGTCCGTGAACCAAGGTATCTGATTCACTGTACCTTCACAGGTATCAGATACCATGTAAATACTTTAATAAATCCTATCAGGGATTATAGATGATGAGGCTGGCTGGGCACTTACTTGCTGGCAAATAAGCAATGATGAATGAATTGTGAGTAGCATCCCTGACTTCAAAGCCTTTGTTCCCAAGCTCAGCGCCAATGCTGCCCCTATGAACTGACATCTATTTATCTCCTGGTAAACACATATCTCTGATCACTTTTGTCTTTTTTTTCCTCTTGCCAGCTGGGCTCATAATTTGCCATCCCCTTGCTTCAGCTTCCCAGAGTACAAAACCATTGGCATGTACCACCGCGCCCAGTTTCACTTTTATTTTGATGACAAAGATGCTGGGATGTTCTGAGAAGTTTTAGAAAATTACATTATACTGACTTTTAATACCAAGCAGAGCACATATATGACACTCAACATATTCTGCAGTATGTTTTGTTGGAGCCAGGCATGGTGGTACATGCTTGTAATCTCAGGACTGTGGAGGCTGAGGCGGGAGAATCCATATGAGTTCAAGGCGCTCTGGGGCTATATAGCAAGAGCCTATCTCAAAACAATAACAATTAATTGGAGCTTCACCAACATTCAAAATATTTCACTGTTCTTTAGTATCTAGTAACTTTGAGTTCAAAGCCATCTTATCAATTTACTGTTTGCTGATTATTGGCAGAAACACTAAAATATAATCACCATTTTAATTGACTGGAAGCTTGAAGAGTATTTCAATAACTACTTTAAATATCTATAAAAGTGAAGAGAACAATAAACCCCACACTTCTCTCCAGAGCGTAACAATCATCTGCTCCTACTTCACCTGTAACTTCCCATGTGCCCACCATGAGATTACACCAAAGTGACTCTTAGATGGATCATTTTATTTAGAAACATTTTACGATATACTATTAACTCTCTCAAAATACTATCGTCTACATCTAAAATCCACAGTAACTCCTCGTTGACATCATTCAGTGTTCAAACTTAAGTTTTCCTCATAAACATATATATGTCTATATACATGCACACATGCATATGTAATTGCTTTTTTTGTTCTATTTGGAGTTTGAATGAGGTCCAAAATTTTCATTCATTCATTAAGTCTCTTTTAATCTATATGTCGCTCTTTTCTTGCAAGTTAAAATTTTTTTTAAACTTAGGCTCTTATCCTGTAGCATTTCACCCATTGTAGAATCTGCTGATGGCAGCCCCATAGCACTACTTAATATGTTCTTCATATTTTCTCTGAATCAGTGGATAAATCTAGTCACTTGATCTGTTCACTTGATGTTTCCCTCGAGGATTATTTTGTTTCATACTTGGTAAGAAGAGACAGTTCAGGTGTTTCTCCTTCTTTATAAACTGAGTTCTCCTTTCTCCATCTTTGAAGTGTGAGCCTGCAGGGCCCCAAAGTGAGCCATTGACTCATGACTCCTCTTCCGGTTCATCCCCAAACTGGTCAGCAGCCAGTCAGCTATTTGTTCAAGTCTGTATTGACATGGAAAGTGGTATTTAAGGCCACAGTTGAGGGTGGTGCTCATCGTTTCTAGGTAGGAAATTACTTCCGGGTCTTTTTAGTAGACAACACTCTAGACAAATCTGTTCTTTTTTTTTTTAAATCAGGGGTGCTGAGGCAATGTGATCACAAGTTCAAGCCCAGCCTGACCAACTTAACAATTTAAGATTGTGTCTCAAAAAATAAGAATTAGAAAAGAGCTGGGATTGGAGTTCACTGCAGAGGCACAGGGATTCAGCCCAATGCTGCAAAAAAAAAAAAATTGTTTTTAATAGCTCATTTGGTTTATATGTCACATACATGTGTGTATTTCTGTGTTATAGTACATATAGTAATCTCACACTAACAACCGCAATATTACTAAAAACCATTTAATTTGTCTCCTTAGGATAGCCTTAGAATATATTTTACCAGGAATAAGAATGAATAGATAAATTGCTGAATTTGACTTGGAAAAATGTATCAGATCTCCATTAAGTCATGAGCACAACATTGTAGTTTGGTTCATTCATTTCATCTTAATTCTAACTTTTAGACACACCATTCTGTTTTCATTCTAATATGACTTTGTTGTATATTGACATAAAGCACAATTCCAACATCAAATCAGCCAAATACAGCACATTCTAAGATGTCTAGCTTCTACCTCAGTCCTGTCACCCATGTTCCCTCCCTCCTCTCATGGACTTTTTGCTTGGTTTTATGACTTACTTTTACAACTTTTATGAAAATACATACATACTTACATTTTCTGAGATAAATACCAGAATACTATAGAGTAATATATATATATATATGATTGATAGATGATAGATAGATGGATAGATAGATAGATAGATAGATAGATAGATAGATAGATAGATAGATAGATGATAGATGATAGATCTTTCTCTGGTTGGCTTTTTTCACTTAGCATATCTTGAAAATTACTTGCTAATAATCTATGGTGATATTCTTTCTTTTTTAATAGATGCCTACTAATTTACTGTGTAGTTAAACCACAGTTTATCGAACTGATCTTAGCTGTCCCAGCCATTTAAGTTAGACTGCTTAGACTGCTGTTACAAATATGCTAAAATCAATAGTTGTGTTATCTTTCACATTTTTGCTGTTGTGTCATTAGAGTATATTCTAGACTAGGATATCTGGGCCACAGAATAAGTGCATATCAGATAAATGCTGTATATTTTGAAATTCCCACCAGTAACATCTGAGTTCTTCAACCTCCACTGCTCCCCCCACCTGCCCCTCGCACACAATCTGCTGTCAGTTTCTGGATTTTGTCTAGCCAGCCAGTCAGAGATGGTATCCCGGTGAAACAGTGATGTACACTTCTCTAACAGTTATGAAATCCAAACCTATTTGCCCGTGTTTAAGGGTTATTCTTACACCTATGGCCAGTCCCTTTCTCTATCAAGTTTTAAGTTTTCTGTTTCAGAAGCATTTATTATGTTAGGCATATTAAACTTCTGACTGTTAAATGAATTTCAGATTGTTTTTTCCAGCTTGTCATTACTTGTTTTTACTTTTTTTTTGAGATAGGGTCTTGCTTTGTAGTTCAGGCTGGCTCTGAGTTCACTATGTAGCCCAGGCAATACTGGAACTCAGCAATCCTCCTGCTTCTATCTCCCAAATGCTGGAACTGCAGGTGTGAGCACTGTGGTATGTGGTACTGACTACTGGTGGGTGTGAGTCACCATACCCAATACTGTTGTATGCAGTTACCAGGGAATCAAACTCAGGACCTTGCATTTGCTAGGCTGGCACTAGAACCACTGAGCTAAATCTCTGGCCCTGTTTTTACTTATTTTGACATGAGTGTGTGTGTGTGTGTGTGTGTGTGTGTGTGTACAGGGATCAAAGTCAGGACCTTGCATGTGTGAGGCAGGCACTGGAACCACTGTGCTAAATCTCCACTTACTTGATTTTTGTTTCTTGTTTTTAAAATAGAGTCTTGCTGTGTAGTTCAGACTGGCCTTGAACTCACTAAGTGTTAAGATTATAGGCATGCACTACTATGCCCAACCTTGTCTTTGTATATTACTTATTTTTTATGGCATACCAAAAATTTTTGGATAGATTCTGGTATAATAATATGTATAATCTTAAGTTATTTTTCTTTTAGTATGCATATGAATTAATTATCTATATTTGCAAATTTCAACTCATATAGAATTTATCATAATAAATACATGAATTTGATCTAATCTTGTATTCTTATATGGCCATCAAGTTATTTTACCAACAATTAATAAAAATTTCATCTTTTCCTGACTGTGATTGTGCTTTATTTTATACCAACTTTCCACATGTAATAATATTGCATCAACTTCTAAATTTTACAACATGTTATATCAATGTAGCTATCTTTATTTATGAGACAGTATATACTACTTTAGTTATGGAGGGTATGAAATATATTTTAATCTGATAGAGTTGATTTTCCTCATTACTCTTATTTTTCAGTTGTCTTGGATGTCCTTGCCTTTGATACTCTTCCAAATAAACTGTACAATCAAATTACTGTATGGGTCCCTAAGATTTGCTATTTTTCTTGAGCAGTAGTCTTTTAAATCCAAAACCAAAAGTATGGAACCTTCCTGTTATTTTAACTTTACTTTTGTTTTGTATAGTTTTCCTCATACAGGTTTTGTACACTGTGTATAGTACATTCTATCATTATTAAAGATGATAGGTAGATCTTAAGGAACTTAATGCCATTTGCATCAGCAGTATATGTGCCCCGTATCCTTTTACCTATTCTATTATTATATGGCATTCCCTTTGAGAGAGCTTGTCAATCAATATAAAATCTGCCCTGGTAGAAAGTAAATTGTTTAACAATCAATAACAAAAGCAAAGTTGAGGAACTTCTCTAGTTCTTCTTAGAGAAAGCATCAAAATGTATATGTGTCATACAATTAGATGCAATGTAAACTCTGTGTACTTTATTTACATTATTCCTATTTCTCCATTTTCTGAAATTATCCATCATTACATTTTAGAAATGCTAGATGCTTTTCTAAGAAAAAATAAGGAGTTTGGAATTTCTATATGTATAAAACAGAAAAAATGTGCAACTATGTGAATTAACCATGACTTTACTGTTAGTTCATCAAATAGATAAAATTTTCATTTGGAGAACTTAACAATTTCCTCTTGACAGCATTTTCACTCCAGCTAACTTCCCATGCCTTTTTCCCTGGTTTTAGTGCCTGAAAATAATTTTCAGAGGGGCTGCCTGGAAGTGGTCCAGAGCAAACAACCTAGAGAGCTATAGTTCTTCATTTCAAATGGGCTATTTAAGTTTAATTATCCTTTGGCTGATCCTCCAGGCTCCAATCTCATTCATCAGTACCCACTGATATGATGCAATACAATACATTTTCTGTTTCTTAAACATTTAGTTCCAAAGCTATTTTTTTCACCTAAAAGTATGTTGACACCCCTGTGGGATGGACTGTATTATTGTCCCCATTTTTTACCATCCTGGTGTCCACACTCTCGCCATGGCTTTATCTTGGGTGGGGTGAATTTTCTCATCCTTTGTATTTGTGTTTGGCCATGAACCTCATGTAATAATGGCAAGTGGCAAGAAACAACATAGTGTCATTTCTGAAGCTAGAATACGAGAAGCTTCCCGTTATATTTTTCACCCTCCTGCAGCCACAGAACATACTGCTCATGCCCCTGTTGCCATGAGATGACCATGGCCTAGTGTCTGCGCCACTTTCTTTGCTTAATACCCATAACAGAGAGGTTTGTTTTGACTCATGTTTTAGAAGTTGCCGTCGTTCATGAATGGTGGGCCACAGCATGGTGGAAGGACAGGATGGAGGAAACCCGCTCACATCATTATGACCATGACCATGGCCTAGTGTCTGCGCCACTTTCTTTGCTTAATACCCATAACAGAGAGGTTTGTTTTGACTCATGTTTTAGAAGTTGCCGTCGTTCATGAATGGTGGGCCACAGCATGGTGGAAGGACGGGATGGAGGAAACCCGCTCACATCATTATGACCAGGAAGCATAGAATGAAAGGAGAGGAAGAGCCACTCTTACAGGTCACTCACCCAGGGACCGGCCTCTAACACCCAGATGCCACCTCCTAACAGCAAGTCATCCATCGCTCGATCATAATCCAGTCACCTTCTGAACATTGGAAGTTGGTGAGGCCACTTTAGGTCACAGAGTGCTGACACAGAGTGCCAGGAAGAGGAAGACATAAAGGAGAATTTCTCAGCCCCCCGTGAGTCTACACTGACACCCCAACCTGAAGCAGCATCACATACGCAAACCCAGCCTCCATCTGAACCGCAGGTGACCCATGGATTCCCAAGTCATCAGGTGAGTAAGCACCAAATTTTGCAGCCGTTTGATACACAGTAGTAAAGGCTGACTCAACCACCACCCAAATCCCCAAACTATACCCTGGCTTAGTGTTTTGGTCTTTTCTTTCTTTTTCACTCTCCACAGCTAATCAGTCACCAAATGTTTATTACATGCCCATAATGTTCTTCAGTGCCTCTTTCTTTTCCAATTTTCTATCACTATTTCAATTCAATCTCTATCACTGCATATCAGCATTACTACAGTCACCTTCAAACTGGCCTTTAGTTTCCTTTCCCTCTAATCTTGTCTTTTTCACTGAGATGAGAGAGGAGTTTTCTTTCTCTTCCAAATTACAGGTTCATTCTCTCTTTGGAAATTTTAGAGTAATATCTGCAAGATCATAGGCACTATTTCTTCATCTTTCTCATAATGGATCATAGCCACAAGTTTCCCTACTGAACTTAAGAGATATTTCTATCTGTTTCAAACATTCACTAGCAAACAATACAAACTGTCTCTTTCCTATGCCACACATGGATGATACGTTATCACCTAAACTATCTTCACCATCAAATTCAGACTGTGACCTCAAATTACCTACCCAGTCTTATGTTGTGTCCTTCTCTCTGTTTCTCACTGAATCTCATCAGTTAGCCACACTGAACTAACTTTCTCAACCTGGCTTTCCATAGGAATGGCTATGAAATTTCTTCTCTCAGACTGACTGCTTAACCCTCTTGACCTCCAAGTGGAGCTAAAATACTTCACCCACCATGGAGATCTCATAAACATCTTCCTCCTCTCCTATCCTAAAACTGTATTCCTCTGGGTTTCAGATGAGTTTAAGTATTTTTATATTGGCAACTTTAGACTTATTTGTACCTTAGTATGCCCTGCTTATGCTGTCCCTTCTCCTTAAAAGCAGAGATCTTGTCCTACAAGCCAGTCCTAGCACAATACCTGCACAATAGGCAGAGTAGAGGCTGCATAGATAAAACCTTTCAAAGATACTTGAAAATCTGAATGCAACATCTTCCTGCTGATTATGATTTGGAAAAGAGTTTTTGCTGTATTTTTTAAATTAAATATCCTTTCACTTCAAAATTATGTAGAAATCAGAGATCTGAAGCTCTGGGGTTACTATCATGGAGAAGGATAATTTGTAAAATTAAATGAATTTTCAAGGTAGATTTTACACATGCTAATTAATACCGTTTAAGGAATGCCTGATTTAATGAGAGACTATCACACATACAAAAGTGTTTGAACAAATTGGAGTAACAGAAAGTTAATACCAAAAATGTGAATGCAATTATCATTTGACCATGCTTATCCAAAAGCTATAAGCATTCAATAGTTTATTTATACAACAAAATAAAGAAAATAGTGTTCAGCTTTTGAATTCATATAATCACTTGTACCAAATATAAGCATAGATATAGCAAGTTAAATATGTAAAAGAAATAGGTTCATCATGTAGTAGCTTAAACACAACATAAAATAAGCTTACTACTGAATGAACGCATCAATCTATAGGTGTTCTTTAAATGAGAAATATAACAGTGAAAAGTTACCACCTGCTCAGTTACAAACACAATTTATACTTCAGAAGACCAAGCCTATCATCTCTCAGCAAGACTCACACTCTCACGTCACCACCCACCCCTGACAGAGTGATTCTGTCCCTGAGCTCATTCCTGAGGTGTCTGTTTTGTATTCAAGTGACAGAATGGAGGACAAAATGCCTTCCCTTCGAGGACTCGTCAATAAAACTTGAGGTAGAGATAAGAGACCACTGGGGGCTCAAGATTCCGGAGAAGAGCAGAACCCAGAGAATCAGAGGGTTTTACCTACATTTCTAAGCATGACCGCTCCTGGGGAGGGAGGGAATAGGAAGATTCATACCTTGTTCTGGATTATTTATATTTTTTCTCAACAACATGGAAATTTCTACCAATAGGTCTTTAGTCCCTAGAAAATTTTTGTCTGAAGTATACAGGGCTTGGAGTGTAGCTCAGTGATAGAACACTTGTCAGCCATGTGTAAAATACTTAATTCAGTGCATACCCTCCAAAACACAAAAACAAAGCATGCAAAAAACAACTCATAAAGGTATAGAAACAACACATCAAAGCTTCCCCTAGTGTGTTTATGTTCTCCTTTTTAATTCAAATACTTAATAAATATATACGGATAGACTTCTCTACGGAAGGTGGTTTATCCTTTCATGGATTCAGTTTTGTTATGGTTTCAGTCAACAACTGTTCAAAATATTACAGAGAAAATTAAAGAAATAAAGAACTCATGCATTTTAAATGTAGCCTGATGAAATGATGTGCTACTGTATCCCACCTGAGAATGATCAGGCTCTTTCTCCAGCATTTCCACGCCCTATACACTACTTACCTTTTAGTCACCTTTAGTCATCAGCAGCCACCTCAGTTATCAGAGGCACTGTTGGCAGCACCAGCTGCCTGTGTTCAGGAGACCTTTGTTTCAGTTAGTAATGGCCCCAAGGCATAAGAGCAGGACACAGCAATCCAGATGTACCAAAAAGAAGCTGCAAAGCACCCCCCCAGGTGAAAAGTGAAAGTCCTCTGCTTAATAAGAAAAGACCATGTGTGTGGCTGTGAGCTGTATATAAAATGTACCAATAAAGAATTCAATTTTAAAAAGAATAAATGGACATTATGTAACATTGTTAAGTAATTGAAAAAAAAAAAACACAGTGAGGATCCTAAGATCTACAGTAAGAATGAATAGGAAAAAGCAGAGTACAATAGGGTTGGATACTGACTTCCATTTCAAGTACCTGCCTGAGGTCTCTTCTGCACCCCTTGGTGCTACTATAATTTGTCAAAATAATATGTGCATGTCTTCTAAAAATACAAACATGTTTGGGTGTGTTATTTTAGAATATTTTTGCATATTACATGCGATCCCCAAAATTTGGGGAAGAAAACACCTTGCATTGAGGTTAAGATTTTTTTTTACAAAGGTGCTTGTTTATGTTTATTTTTAATCTGTAAATAAGACGTGATTTTTACCCTGTGCCCTAGGTGACCATCGGTGTGAGCTTCCTGTGATGCTTCTCCTCAGTCCTATGGCTCAGAAGGGTGGGTTTATCCAAAAGGGTGGACAAGTGCCTCGTTTCCGGGAAGTACAAGGGAAGATAAGTTATTGACAGGCTTGGTATTTTGCCAAGTAGACACAAAGACAAGAAATGGGCAGCCTTAATGCTTTTTCTCTGCCTGACATGACCTCAGTATGTGCCTTGTGGGAAGGAGTGGACAATGGCCAGAAAATCAGATATAACATGATAAGAGTGAGGTGTTCGGAATTACTGATAGGACTGTTTAATAGATGCCATAAAACCATGCTGCTGATGAGGAAATGTGTGCTAAATTTGTACCACACCCTGAGATAGTATGTACTTTCTCACTGTGTTCTTTTCTAACCTAGAAATTATGTCTCAAAATACACATAATTATATACACAAATTAGCATAATTCCATAAGTGAATGGCAATTTTATTATTCAGAATGCTTTAAATTATTAATAGATAAAACAAATTATTTTAAATGGATACTACAACTGTAGAGAACATCACAAAAATTTTAATGTATTTTTGGGGGGTGCAGTATTGGGGATCAAACTTGGACCTTTGTGCTTCCAATGTGGGCATGGTACCACTAGAGCTAAAGTCTCAGCCCTAATGTTCTTCAAAGAGCTGCTGTATCAATTAATTATCTTCATGGACCTTATATACAAGTAACTGGTAGAATATTCTAATTAGGAGGAAGATAACTTTTTAAAGTCAGTTGCACAATTTCTCTTTCTACTAGTTGATTTTTACTGCATTGATCGAAAGGGACATTGTTTTCTGACTTGCTCCTAACATTGCTCTGAACGATTCTACCTAAAAAGACCCTGAAGTTTGTCACATAAACATTTTCCAAGTGAGTCTGTGGTTCAAATACATGAAGTGATGCATAGAATTCCCGCAGTGACTTAGAAGTAGAACAAGTTCTGCAGCACATGGAAACCCCTGGATGAGATGTGCTTAAATAACATCTGTGGTTTCTACACGTACTTAGCCCTGCATCTCAGTGGATTCCCAGAATGACTCTGTGAGGCAAATATCACTGCTGGTCTCACTGTCTGGGAAGGAAGCACACTGACTGGCCTGAGAACACACAGCAGATGAAGGCTAGCACTATGTTTACTGCACATAGTTCCTCAAATTAACCCACACCTAGTCCAGGGTTCTCTTGGCTTGGCTTCAGCAATGCTTATTTGCCACTCGGTTTACTGCTCAGCTTCTCTGTGAGGTTGAATAAGTCCTTCAGCAAATTCAGTTCATGTGCTTTGAGCCCTACCAAGGACATAGTAATACGGACAGAATACTACATGTGAGCAAAATTCCTGTCCTCCAAGAACTAATTGTTTATTAAAGTAAAAAATACTAAGACCAACTTTAAATATTAAAAAGTTTTAAACTTTTTTTCTATATTAATAAAATGTTTAAAGCAATATTTTCAAAAAGTAGAATTAAATTTTATTGTAGACTGCAAATGATTACTTTTAATCTTCTGCACTATAAAAAAGGAATTAGAAAGATATTTGATGTTCTTTTATTTCATGCATTAATAAAAACTAAAAAGATATCAGATAAATTCTCTACTTTCCTGAGAAAACTCCAAGACTGTAAGCCTTTAGTATTAAATGCTTAACTTCACCAAAGATTATATGATGAGTGTTATTTTTGAATAGCTGAAAAACAATTGGCACAGAAAATGAAATGAATTTTGAGACTGAGCTATTAAAGTATAGAATTTTGCCAACAAAATAAATGTTTTCTTGTTTCAAAGACAATTTGTGAAGAACTCATTTATTTAAACAAAGTCTAAGTTTTATTTTCTTCAGTGAAGCAAATATTTGTTAAACAAACTAGCAAAAGGGCATGATAAAAATCTCAATAATATTTCCCAAATGTGTTCACTCTCTAGATTCTATTTGGGTTGCTAAATCCTTCATGTCCCACCCCAAACCCAATCCCACATGGTCATAAATCATTTTCATTTTGAGCAGAGGTAATTTTTAGTCATACATCTAACCACTCCAATGGGAAACTTCTCATAACATGGCCAGTGTGTGCTTTTACTGTGGGTTATGTGTATATATAATATGGGGCATGGAGTATACTTAGGAAAAATGAAAAGATGACATTCTCTTATATCAACAATCTTTTCTTGAAGTACTGGCAATTAGTGCCAAAGATTACATCAGCTTCAAAAAATTCAGACAGTTAAAAAAAGTCCACCATACAATGGGCTGTGTTGCTGAAACAGTCATAAGTTAAAAAGAGTAGTTAACTCTTTATGATTTAAAATTTGAATGTTTTTTTAGTGAAACAAACCTACCTTTTTTGGATTCTTTCTCTCTTTTTAAAAACCCAACCCTGCTTACTTTTCACTGCTTATTAGCACCTAATGGAAAGGTAAAGAAAGAAAAGTAAAATTCATATCAGTAAAACTGTTAGCAATTCTCATTAATAAGCTCAATGACAAAGATATCAAAATATTGTGCCAAACTGAGATTTATAGTTCATCTAAGAATGGATTTGTTCCTTTATCTTACAATAAAAGTTAAACTTTTCCACTTAGGTATTATGTGATGGAATTATAAAGAAAGGCTTTATATTTATCACGATGTGCACATATTCTTCCCTCCAAAACCATCGGAGGTGGTGCTGGAGCTTATAGGACATGGGTGAAGGGGAAGGGCCGCGTGGGTGGAGGCCAGGCCAGGGCCCAGGGGAAAAGCATAAGAAACACATTTCAGGGCCAGGCAAGTAGCTCAGTGGTTCCGTGCCTGCCTGGCAAGCTCAAGGTCATGAGTTTGACTCCGGTACCAAAAAGAAAAGAAAAAACAGATTTCAAGGCACACTCCAGTCACTGACCTGTGCCACCACTGCACTGAAACCAGGAGTGTTTAAAGTGCCGGCATAACGACAGTCTACTGAGATGCGGAGCTGGGCTCCCATGCAGGCCAAAGCTAAACCGAGTCTCCCAGGCTGCAGAACAAAGCAGAGAGACCCTGCCCAGGCCTTCTGACACAGTGTTACTATTTACAGTTAGCAAACATCTGGGGGTGTGGAAATATATTTATCGAATTTGAATTTAAAATTTTGTTTTGCCTCTAACCCCAGACATCAAGGACAATATGGGAAGGTGCTGCTTTTGTGATGAGTGTGAGTAACTAGTATGGTCATAAGCATCTATCACTTACTGAGACCCTGAACTAAGTATTTTGCATCTACTATTTCGTTCAATTCTTATTCCTGGGAGCTGAGTGTCTCTCAGCTCCAGTCAACAGTAACAGTTTTTAAAGAGATTGATTGGAGCTGGAAATTCATCCTGTATCTCCTCTCACTTCTCCCCTTCGCTTAGATCCTTCAGCTGCACCCGAAAGCAGTAAAGGCTGGTGTTCTTTCCCTTTCGCAGAGAATCTGAGTCCTGCAAAGCTCGAATGAAGCTCGGTGCAGCACCGTGGGAAGCAGAAGACCCAAGACCCCAACCTCCGTCCTGGATCGCGTCTCGACGCTGTTTCCTAATAACTGCCAAAACAGAAGCTGACAAGAAGAACATGGAGCCCATTTACAGCGCTGCGGAATGGATGAGAACGCCTCCTACTCGCGATTCCAACCATTTCTGCAGCTCCGGGGGTCCCTCGGTTGAGCTAGAGGAGAGAGGGCCCGTAGGGCGGTGCTGCAGGAAGCACAAGGCCTCACAGAACCGAGGACAGCAGCTACTGCGTTGTCACTCTTCCTCCTTCGCCCTGGAAGGCCAGGGGCTGCAGAGCCTTGGGGAGCGGCCGGGAAACTTCTCCATCCCTTTCCACTCGCTCCGCTGCAGTTTCACCGTGAGCCAGCTCATCTGACACCCGCTGAAATGCCCAGCCGTTAGGAAATTCCCACGACTCAGTCTCTCCCCACAGACACCGACTCTCCATTTGGCCTCGTACTACGTGATATGCGGCAAGCTCAAGGTCCTGAGTTTGATTCCCAGTACCAGAAAGAAAAGGAAAGAAACAGATTTCAAGGGCACACTCCAGTCCCTGACCTGGGCCACCACTGCTCTGAAACCACGGATGCCTGAAGTACTGACATAACAACAGTCTACTCAGCCCAAATAGAAAACACCTTTGTCTTCAGACTTTTCGACCATTTTTAACCTAAACCCACATGTTTATTGACTTAATTGGAAAATAGTTCGAGAATATTCTTGGTACTGATAGCGTTTGACCTCTCATAGATTACATGCTGCAATTCCAAGGGTCGGAATATACTCTCAGAATCACACCGGAGGCTCATTGTTCCAAGAGGCACCAGAAGAAAGAGTTCGTGTTACCCTAAATATTACACATCAAAACTGGAAGAAAACAAAGAATAGTGATCATTTACCTAATTATATCAATTTGTATCCTAAAAATGGTACAAGGTATGCTACAACCCTAAGGGAGAAAAAAGAAAAAAGGAAATAAAAATTATGCTGAAAATCTTCTCCTAATGGCCATCTCACAGACTATAGAGCTTGTTGCTACACTGATTGGTACTTCTCTTTTTTTATGTTTCTCCACAGATACACGATCATGGTGTGATCAATAGACACAATTATAACAAATGATTTTGGATTTTATATCCTACCAGCCCAGAAAGAAGACAGTATCCAGCACAGCCAGTGCCAAAGCCAACGCACAGATCTCTGTGACAGGAACAACCAGGCTTCCCTGGACTCCAATAAGGCCTGTAGAATAAGGTGGTGGTCACAAATATGGAGCAGAGAATGGTACACTGTGTCAAAAGAGAGCATTTCTGTGACATAGCTACCAGGACAGGACATCAGAAAGAGAGCAGGTAGACACTTCATTTTCAGTTAGTCAATCTTTAGTTTAAAAATCACTCATCAAGTGTCTGTGATATGATTTGCACAAGGGAAGACAATATGGTGCCTTCTTCCATCTTCACACCCTGAAAACTACAATCCAGTTTCTTCACTTTTAATTAGCAGAGCAGACAAACTTCTTTTCTCTTCTTATATGTTGGCATGGACCATCCTCTCTACAAAGAATGCTCTTTTTCACCCTTCTCCATTCCTCTGAATAGATTAACTCATCCTCAGGTCCTGTCATTAGAAAGCCTTACCTCCACCTCAAATTTGGGTTGGGAAATAACTCACATTCTATGTTCTAATCACCCACTGACCTTTCCATGTACAAGTGGGCTCTCAATGGAGGGATTATGTCAGGTTGACTTCCCCAGATTTAACACTGTGCCCAGGTCAGTGGTGACAAACCTGTGGCATTCATGCTGCAGTAGGCTGCTTATTATGGAGAGCTCTAAAAAGTTCGACATCACTCGCCTAGGACATAGTCATAACTCAGCAAATACCAAAAGAAAAGCCAGATAAATAAGAGAGAAAAACTCAGTGAATGACAGTAGACATGACTCTTTCTTTGTTTCCAAAAAATTTTTAGTAAAGCTAATAAGGAAATAAATCCATCAGTGAGTTCCATGTGGTTAAAGGAAAGACCTATTTATCTTATGATATGTAAACTAAGAGCTCCGTTCAGTTGGAAGATCAATGCTGACACCAGGAAGCCATCATTCAAAGATAAGCCAGTGTGAGAAGTCAACTGGGAGGGCCAAGTTGGAGAAACAGAACTAGGGACGTGAAAAAGGGAATGAATTTGAACTAATGTGAGAACAACTTTGGCTTCTTAACTTTGCCAGTAGTAATGCATTTTACCACTGTATTATAGACTTTGCAACAAGATATATATTGTCTACATACATTCATTCTTATTTTATTGAAAATAAAACAATATAATGTATATATAAAATATACCATAAAATCAATTTTAAAAATAAAATAAAACAAAATTTCATAACCAAAGAATAAGGGGTGAACCATAGCTAACAGTTACATTATCTTCAAAGAACAAGATACAAACCAATAAGATTCTTGCAAAAAAGAATCAAACAGATAAAACAAAACTTTTTTTTCAATGAACTAAAATAAAATAGTAGTATAAATGGAACAAATTAGCATATATATGAAATTATTTTTGAAAGAATGGCTTATGTAATTTGGGGACATATTTGAACTTCTATTTCCTACTATCAACTGTATACATACATGTACACATTCTCATATAAGAAGAACCATGCAATATTTGAATTTATGTGTCTTACTTATTTCACTTAACATTATGTTCTCATTGCATCCATTTGCCTTCATTACACTGTGATCTGCTCATATACATGTTAAAAATTTTGATTCATTTGCATTTACTTACTCAGGTATGCTTTGTTAGGTAGTACAGTCTATTTTAGAAAAAGTACTGTGTGTAGCTGAAAGGAATATGTATTCTGTTGTTGTTGGTTGGAACATTCTGCATATCTATTAAATCCATTTGTTCATGGGTTTGGTTCTCCTCTGCTATTTCTTTGTTGATTTTTCTCTTTAGTTGATCTGTCCTATTTGTGACAGTATTGTACTGAGGTCCCCCACTATAATTGTATCTGATCTGTTATAGTCACAGAGTTTCATGGAGTTGGGTACACTGTAGTTTGGTGTATATGTTTATGACTGTTATTTCTTCCTGTTTAATAGTTCTCTTATCCAGTATGTTATGTCTTTCTTTACCTCTTTTGATTGCCTTTGGCTACAAGTCCACTTAGAAAATAGGATAGATAGTATTACTTGTTTATGGGTTTTTGTTTTATGGAGTGTTGCTTCCCATCCTTTGATTTTTAGTCTATGAATTTTTTTGTGCATTAAATATTTTCTTTCTTTCTTTCTTTCTTTCTTTCTTTCTTTCTTTCTTTCTTTCTTTCTTTCTTTCTTTCTTTCTTTCTTTCTTTCTTTCTTTCTTTTTCCCTCTCTGTCTCTCTCTCTGTCTCTCTGTCTCTCTCTGTCTCTCTCTCTCTCTGTCTCTCTCTCTGTCTCTGTCTCTCTCTCTCTAACAGGTCTCACTTTTTAGTTCAGGCTGGCCCTGAACTCACTATGTAGCCCAGGTTGGCCTTGAACTCACAGAAATCCTCCTGCCTATGCCTTCCAAATGCTGGGATTATAGGTGTAAGCCATCATGCCCGGCCTTGTGATATGTTGTACCTGGGATCAAACTCAAATTGGGACCTTATTGCTTGCCAGGCAGATGCCGGAACCACTGAGCTAAGTCCTTAGCCCAAATATGTTTCTTATATAGAGCATACTGTTTGATTTTGTTTCTTGATCCATTCTGCTAATCTCTGTCCTTTTTTTGTTGTTGTTGTTAACTCTTAATCAAAGCAAATAGGACTGTGATTTTAGTGAAGACAGTTAGGCTGACCTTATAGTAACCTAAATTAATTTAGATCATTAATTTCTGCCAAGTGTAGACAACAGTGACAGAGCTCAACTCTTTTTGGCAGACAGCAATTTCTTTGTGTACTGACTGCTCTATGCCAACATCTTGTTCAGTCTCACTCACAGCTCGGTGATGTCGGTGTCCTACTACCTAGAATCTAATTTCTGTTACTCTGATGGCAAGCGGTGGAGCCATACTTTATATCTAAACATGTCTGAGTGTGTCTCAGGCGAAGTCCGTAATCTGAATCACTGAGTTATACTATCTCTACCAAAACTGATATTTTAATCAGTATTTTGTTAAAATATTTGGGCACATTAGATAAGCATGTCCTACTAAATGGCCTAAACGTTGTGTGTGTCAGGCCTCTTGTTTCCTGAGCATATACACTGCCTTTGTAGTGCTCAGGGCAAATACTGGCCCAAGTTACTTCCTGGTCAAACAAGAGACACAATTCACTTGGTTCTTACTGCTGCCTTGGCTGAGAATTCTGATTCTTGTAATTAAATTGATGCAAATCATATTCATGAACACTAAACTCTTAAGGAGTTCCCTGGGGAAATAAAACTTCAATAATATCTGAGA
>PVIC010022092.1:0-27971 GCA_004025085.1 Thryonomys swinderianus
AAAAAAAAAAAAAGCAAACCCCACGTACTTTGTATAGAGATCCTTGTATTCTTCTCACAACAGCCTTATGAGATAGATTTATGGTCTCCATCTAGAGTGTAGGAAGGAAGCTTAGATCCCAGAGGCAGGAAGTCAGACAGGCAGGGTTTGAACTCAGGACTGCTGGCATCTCTACCGAAGTGTGAGGAAATTTAGCAGGACACAAGCCTCGGCGCCCCAGGGTCTCTGTCCCCATCCGCAGACACACTCATAGATCTCAGGAGAATCAGGAGACACAGGCCAAGTATCACACCGCTACCTGCTGCCCGACACAGCTCTGACATCTGCAGCCGAGGACGCAGAGGCCCTGAGTGGCTCATCGCATAGTCCTGTTGTGACGTTGTCCCTGGCATTTGTGCCTGCTGCCTTCCTGCCACTGCTCCCTGATTCACCCTTGCATTTCTCAGTGACTCAGATGTCTGTGTCCATGATCTTCCGGGGCCGTTCTTTTTCTCACACAACGATGAAACCGTATAGAGGGCAACAGGCAAGGCACTTGTTTAATGAAGATGGTGACACTTGGAAAAAAAAAAAAAAAAGCAAAGCCAAAGGAGAAAGAGTCCTACACCACACACCCTTTAAAATTGCCCAGAGCTGGCTTTGGGTGTGTTCGCAGAAGCCACCGGAACGTGTGCGCTTCGGCTCCTGCGCGCTTCGCTAGCCGCGAGCTGGAACGAACAGAAGAGCCCGGCAGATCTGACAGGGAGGAGCGGGCGGGAGGGTCTTCAGGTGCGAGGCAGAGCGAAGGCTGTTTGGCGGCTCCCTGATTGACACGCGATTCGGGCAGGCGTCACCCGTGCGCTCGTCACCCTGCCGCCCGGCTTTGAGAAGCCTGCGCTTATCCGTCCCGATGGCCTGGCGCAGCCTGGCCTCCGCCCCGCCCGGCAGCCCGCGGCAGCCGTCAACTGTCAGGAAGCCGGCAGCTGTCACTGGCGCGGCACCCGCCGCAGTGCAGGAGCTAGAGAGAGGCGAGGTTTCTTCTCTACATCTCCGGGGCCCTTGGGGACCAGGCGCCCGTGGCCCAGCTTCCCCCATACCGTCTGCCCACCAGAACGCACAGCACCCTGACTACAGAGAGCACTGAGCAGCAGCACCCTGCCGTCTCCCCCCTCCCCGAGTCAGGTGTGAGGCCTGGGGGCTGAGGGCAAGGCTGCTAATCAGTTAGGCAACGCTGATTGCATCTTAATAACAAATGCAAAGCACCAGAGAGCGGCAATTTGCAGTAATGGGAAAAATCAGCAGGTCCCTGGGGTTTGACGTGAAGTAAACACTCTCCAGGTTCAAATTTGGGGGAGGAAACATCGTCTGTGAATTCCCCGGCTGCGCTCGGAGCTGCCGGTGTCCTAAAGGGCTGGGGCAGAGTAAGAAGAGACCAGGGTTGGACTGCGGGAGGGGGGACCTGAGGCCAGAGCCAGGGCCACCCGCCTCCCTGTGGGAAGGATCTGATGTGGGACCGTGCTGAGGTCTCCTGTCCCTTCTACTCAGTGCTCAGCAGGAACCCACAGAAGAGGCCGCTGCTAGGGATGTCAGGCCAGGGTGGACCTAGCTGCGAGGCCCTGGCTGAGGGGAGACCAAGGAAAGTCCCCGCTGGCCTTTCTGACTGTAGGCGCATGGGGTCAGCAGGGGCTGGGACCTCACCCTCGGGGTGCCCTGCCTTGTCAGAAGGTCCCTAAGCCTCCTGTCACCTTGGAAAGGAACAAGCGCTTATCACCACTAGAAGGGGAGCCACGTTTCACGGCAGCAATTTTTCTTCCCCTTGAGAATGTTCCCCTACCGAACGCACATATTTTTCTTACATGTAATTTGATTTAGATGGTTTCTTGACCTGCATCCAAATCGAGCCGTGGGTAATTATTACTGTCACTATTGTTATTAATACTGATATTTATCATAATCTCACAAATGCCAAGGACAGCCCTTAATCTTGCTGTTTTATTTGGTTGAAAGGAAAATGCGAAGCACTGGCGTCTGGCCCAGTTTACCCTCTTGTATTCACTTTCCCAAACTCCTACTATGGGAATAATTAGCCCAATTTCCAGTGATCTCGCATCAGCTATAACTCTGAATTGCATTCGGAGGACAGAGCCAAGGCCAGCGGGTGGAAGTCATGAGAAGTCGGATTTATCTCATTAAAGTGAGAAAACATCCAATTGTTTGGCCTTCTAGCCAGATGCCTCATTAAGTAGTGAGCTCCCTGTCCCAGGAAATACCCAAGCAGAAGCCAAAAGATTATCTGCCAGGTCTGCAGGTATAAAGATGAAGGGAAATCTCCTACCCACCCGCTGAAGGTTTGCGGAAATAAACTGACAGAGACAGATTCGGTGGAGAAAAGACACATGGCTTTTACACACGGGTGAGACGGCCACAGTGTAACTACCATGCCCAACATGATTTGAAGCTTCAATACTTCCCCTGAGGCTTTTCCTTAGAGCAGGAGAAGGGGAAGTATAGGCAGTTTTAGAGGGATAATAGTTTTCAAGGGAACTCAGTGGGCCTGAAGAACATACAAGGGCCTGGGAGAACGTCTGTTTGTCCTGAATAACAGAAAATGGTCTTCAAAATGATTCTCTGTGGGACCTAAAGAGGACAATGGTACGTGACGAAGGGCTTCCCAGTTGTGTTGACTGGTGGCAGCCTTCCTTCTTCTGATATAAATCTAGTTCTCTCTAGTTAATGAAATTTCAGTGATCTGGTGAGCTAGGCAAGGAAATTTTGCCAAAGGCCTCTGTGCCAGGAAGGGGAGAGGCACCAGAGAAAATCAGAGGGACCTCTATTCTTGACCTAACTTAAGTCCTTTTGTTTGCCTTTAGATCAAGCATGCACCAAACCCCATATCTGAGGCGTACTGGTCCCTGAGCTTCACTACTATCTAGATGAACAACGAATTGGGTTTATGGTTCTCAAACTTCAGGTCCATCAGAGTTCCCAGAAGGCTTTGTTCATAGCTTTCTGGGTTCCACTACTGGCATTTCTGATTCAGGCCCCGAGCACCAGTGTTTCTAAGAAGTTCTCTGCCGCAGCTGCAGGTAGGACAGACCACGAAAAGCACCAGACTAAGAGGAGGGTCAGATTAGATTACTGACCCTCCTGGTCTAAAATTTTATGACGTTGTGAAGTAAGAATTACTTAAAGAGTAACCAAGAGCGGTTGGCTGGGGTGAAGGAGATAAGATCTGGCGGTCTCCTCACAAGCTTAATATGGATGTTTAACACAAAGAGAAATTCAGTCTTCACCTTTTAGCACTGTCCTCTCGCCCTAAATAACCTGATTTATCCTCTCAGTGCTTCAAAGCCTGCTTTGCCCCTGATGGTCTCATTTTGCTGGATGTTTTCTGCTGCTTACTTTAAAAATCATACTTACTTAAAAACACAAACCCCTAACTTACTCTCCCTATAAAAATTGTATATCTTTGGGCTTTGATATCTTAAGACAAGCAAACAAAAATCCCTCTTTCCTGACGCAGTGGGCACCACGTGGTTGACCCTCTTATCTACTCTGTTCCACTTGGGGCGGTGTAATCACCTAGAACCACGCTGTGTTCAAGCTTGATATGAATCCCACGGGGATTGGGAGAGAAGAGCAGACCAATAATACCTTGTAAAACATACTCCCACTACAAGAAAGGCTGAGACAGAAAGATGATGAGTTCGAGGCCACCCTGGGCAATTAGCAAGGCTTTATCTCCAAATAAAAGTAACAAGTCCTGGGTATATAGCTCATTGCTCCCGGGTTCCATCTGCAGAAGTATCAGTGAAGGAATAGACACACACATACACAAACACACACGCATACATGACCTTGCATGTTAGCAAGATGGCCACAGAGCATGCTCCACCCACATACCGCTTTGATTCCCAAACCATGCAGATCAGGCAAACAGGTACAATTGTCTTCACTTTGCTAAAAAGGCAGGTGACACTGAGTTTCTAAATTATTTGAAGGTCACTTCTCATATTTTGATTTGGCGTCACGCTTGCTACAAGACGTTCAGACAAAAACTGACCGCTAAAGTCCTGCAGAGTGCGGCTTGCTAGGAGTCCCCAGGGAGCTGTTTTGTCCTGGAGACACTAGCAATGATTGGGTGCAAGGAAAGCTTTGGGATTCCATTTGCATGTCGCTGTTCTAAGTCCTGGTCTTTCGCGTCTGCTGTGGAGGAGCTCCTGGCACAGTCAGGAGTTCTCTTCCTGTGCCCCTGGCCTCATTCCAGCCTGCAACTGAAGGGTGTGAAAAGGCAGGGGCCAGGGTGACTCCCCTGGGAAGCCAGCAGCACTCAGCGGGTCTCGAAGGCCCTGCGGTCAGTGGCTTTGCTTCGGTCTCAACAGGCAGGCAGCCTCAGGCCCCAGCTCCCTTTGGCCTCTGCTACAAGCAGCCCTCCTCCCGGCCCTGAGCGGCCAAGACAGGGAAGCCCTGGCCAGAAGGCAAGGGAGAGCCCCCCCAGCCCAGGCCGACCGCTGCTGAGGTCATTCCAGGCCCAGCACGAATCTTGTCACCTTCTGTTGTTTGCAGCAGTGAGAACATTCTTGTTTTCTCATGGAAAAGCCTGGGTCACCTGAGGACACATCTTGCAGGGATCCAGCTGGCCTTGTCTTCCTGTCACCTGATTCCCTGTGTCCCCTTCAGGAGTGATGACCATCTTTTCCACGGTAATAAACACCCTGTAACTGAACTCATGAGGAGAACAACAAAAAAAATCTTTGTCAACTATGAGGTAATGCCTGGGTCTTCTGTCCTCTTTTAGAAAAAAAGAGAGCAACTAATTCTCCACTGGAGTTATACCTGAGCTTGCTGAAAAGAAACAAATGTTCTTTAAAGAAAATAAAAGCATAATACAAACAGTTGTACGTATAAATATCCATTTGCATATGGAAAATACTTTCCCAGGTTGGATTTGGAGAAAGAGTCCTGCGACACAGGCTGACTAGTGCAGGTGACCGGTTCACAATACATGTCAATGCCTATGTATAGGCACAGGGTTAGGTTTTTTTTTTTATATTGCCTCTAAGTCCTTAGAAAAGCAGACAAGCACAGTGTGATTATTAAATTGAGTACAGAAGCAGATATGGAGAGGTTTGGCCCAAGGATCTTGTGGTCAAAGTCAGGACCTGAACTTCAGGACCCGTGAAGATCCCCTGCTCTATAAAAGTACAGAGAGAGAGACAGAAGGTAAGTTTCACTGTCATTCAAGAAGACAAAGCCCTGAGCCCCAGAACGGGGGGAGGGTGGGAGGTGCGCTGCCTTGTGTCAAGGATGCCCGAAGCCTGACCAGAACTAGGACCAAGTGAAAGGGAAACGCTGGCAGCTGGGCTGTGGTCTGGATCATATTGAGGAAATGTGTTTGGGGCAACTTGGTTTCTGTGCCCAGATCTGGCTGCCTGAGACCTTTGTGATGTCACACAGCTCTTTTAGCTGTGAAAGGTGGAGACTAAACAAGATTAGTCAAAATCTTGTGTTGGAGGCAGGGGTCAGAGGAGGACACAGTAGAGCTCGGGACACAGTTAGGGCCATGCTGCAGGCTTAGCTCCTTTTCAGGAGCCTTTCTGATGGGCTGTACGTGTCCGCCTTGAGTATCGGATTGGCACAGGCCAGACACCCAACACCCAGGTGAGACAGACACATTTTACCTGCTCTGGGAGCAGATTCTAGGTCCTCATGCTTTTCCACTGGAGGCCTTAAGCTATCTTGAGGTAACCCAGATCTCAGTGACGTAAGATGATCTCAGTAATGTAAAATGAACACAGTGCTGCATCTCACTTGTGGGAAACAGAATCCGAGAGCCTGTCCATCTAGGTGAAAGGAGGGTACACGTGAGGCTGGGGATAGACAGGGGTGAGAGGTGAAAATCGTTTCATGGAAGGGTCAGAGACAGCCCAACCCATTTGTCTAGTGGAGAAAATGTTAAAGGAAATGTTTCTGGGAACCGTCAGAAGAATTTCTAGTAAAATTCCATTACATATCTAAGGGAGAATCACTCTTTATTCTTAATGTCATTAATAAACACTGCCAACAAACTGAACACATGTTGTTGTCTGATCTCCCAGTGACTAGAAGGAACACATCATGTCCCTCAGCTACAGGTGATGAACTGAGGTGACAAGAAACCCAGTAATTTCCCCAAAGTCTAATGACTAGGAAACGCTGGAGCCAGGATTCAAATCCACATCTGCTGGAGCCCAGTGTCTTAGTTCTTGACCGGCTCCACCATTTTCTTTGATGGCAATGTAACTATCAAGTGACTTTTCTCCCTCTATGTATCATTAAGATGTGTTCAGAACAAAAAGAGACCAGAGTTGTGTCCAGAATAAAAGGAGACTGATGTGCAGAAATGACTTATGCATAATGGGATGTACACTTCTACCTACCACTTAATGTGGCTTAAGAGTTATTTTTAAAAGACCAAAAGACTATCACTAGTAACAACAACTAATACAACATCAAAGATTTAAGCAAAAGCAAGAAAGTAGATATTTAGAGTTCTCCGCAATTCTTTTTTAGGTACATTTTATACTGTACAATTCAATCAGTTTTGGCAAAACTATACAGCTGTGTAACCACCAGCCAATCAACATACAAAATATTGCCATCTACACAGAAAATTCCCTTTTCTTCTTCTAGACAATCCTTACCATACTGGCACCAACTACTCTATCTCCAATGGTTTTCTTACCATAGAAATTAACATTGGGCGTGGTGGCTCACGCCTCTAATCCCAGCATTTGGGAGGCAGAGGCAAGAGGATTGCTGAGTTAGAGGTTTGCCTGGGCCACATAATGAGCTCAGGGCCCGCGTGAATTTCAAAGTGAGACCCTGTCTCAAAAACAAAGAAGTTAACATAATTAGAACTGTCTATTGAGTATTCTTGTGTCTCACTTTGTAGGCTAGGTATGTTCTTGTAATTCTTCTATATTGTTGCAAGTATCCACTATTCATTCTTTTGTTGTTATTCTAATGTGTGAATATATCACGATTTCTTCATGCATTCTCCTATTGATGGGCATTTGGATTATACCTGATTTTGAGCTATTATGACTTAAGCAGATATACTCTTTTAGAAGTCTTTACGTGGTCATATGCTTCCATTTTCTTGAGTTAATACCCAGCAGGGAAGGATACATTTAACTTAAAGACTTAGACCCTACCAAAGTGTTTTCCAACATGGTTTACAACAAGAGTTCCAGTGGCTACACACCCTTGTCCACAATGGATATTATTAGTTTTTAATTTTAGACATTCTAGTAAAATGGTACTTCCTTGTGATTTTGCTTTGCATTTCTCTAGTGGCCAATAATATTGAACATCTTTTCTTATGGCAGTCACCATTTCTATATCTTCTCAGGTGAAAGTCTGTTCAAATCCTTTGTCCACTCCTTTACCTGGATTGTTTGTGGAGTTTGTTTCTTTATTCCCTTGTGAGAGTCCTTTATGTGTCCAGAATACATGTTTTATATATTCTGGATAAAAGTCTTTTATAGATATGATCTTTAAACACTTACTTTAAGTATAGGGCTTGTCTTTTCATTCTCTTAAGAAAAGTTCACAGTTTTGATGAAGCCAAATTTGACATTTTTTTTCTTTATGGATTGAATGTTATAACAAAATAAAACAAACAAACAAAAACTTTTCCTCAGCAAAGTTCACAAATATTTAATTCTGTGGTTCCTAATGAAAGTTTAGTAGTTTTAAGTTTTTCATTTAGGCCTATGATCCATTTTTATTTGATTTGCTCTATGGTATGAAAGATGGGTCAAATTTAATTTCTTTTGCATGTGAAAATTCAATTAATCTAATACATTTTGTTGGAAAAAAATCTCTTCTTTCCCACTGAATTTGCTTGGTACTTTTGTAAAGTCACAAGTGATTTAGTAAGTGTGATTTGATCTCTGGATTCTCCATTCTATGCCACTGATGTATTTGTCTGCCATAATGGCAATGTCTTTACAATAAATCTTGAAGCCAAACAGCATAATTTTGCAGCTTTTTTTCTTTCTAAAAGTTGTTTGTATTCTAGGTCACTTGCATTTACATATGAATTTTTGAACGAGTTTATCAATTTATTCCCAAAAAATCTTCCAGAATTTTCTTTTTTTTGAGACAGGGTCTCGCTTTGTAGTCCAGGCTGGCCCTGAGCTCACTATGTAGCCCAGGCAAGCCTCAAACTCAGCAATCCTCCTGTCTCTGCCTCCCGAGTGCTGGGATTACAGGCGTGAGCCACAACACCCAGCAATCTTCCAGAATTTTGATTTTTGAATTCATTGATTATTTGTGGAGAACTACAATCTTAATGATATCATGCTTGAATCAAGATACTCTATATCTATCTCTTCACAAGATTAAGCCTTATCAAATTTCCCTTAGCAGGCCGGAGGGTTGGCTCAGTGGTTCCGGCACCTGCCTCGCAAGCTGTGAAGACCTGAGTTCGATCCCCGGTTACCACATATAATGCTGGTCGTGGTGGCTCACGCCTGTCATCCCAGCACTCGGGAGGCAGAGACAGGAGGATTGCTGAGTTCGCGGCGGCTTGCCTGGGCACCATAGTGAGCTCAGGGCCAGCCTGAACTACAAAGCGAGACCCTGTCTCCAAAAAGCAAAAAAAAAAAAAAAAAATTTCCCTTAGCAATGTTTTCTAATCTTGTTGAATTTATTCTTCTGTATTTTGTGTTAATGCTACCTTTCTACCTTCAATTTTCAAATTTTTGTCATTAGTATATAAAAATAAAATTGAGCTTTATGTATTCCACAAAACTAATACTTTTATTTATTTCTAGCATTTATTTTGTATATTCCTTAGCATTTTCTCTGTATATTCTCATGTCATGTGTAACCAGAAATAGTTTCATGCTACTCCTTCTTAGTATTAGGACTTTCATTTCTTTCCCTTGGCTTATTACAGTGGCCACATTTTCTACTAAAATGCTGAAAAGAAGTGAGCAAAGTAGGTATTTTTGTCCCATTCCTTTTCTTGGATGGAATTTGCTTAACAGTTTGCCATGAAGTATGATGTTTGCTTTAGATTCTTGTTTTGTTCTTTTTTACATTTACAAAGTTGTCTTCTATTTTTTATTTTTGCTGTTTTATGTTTAAATGGCTGTTGAATTTTGTCAGATGCTTTTTATCTCATTAACGATTTTTATTTGTGATGAGGCATAGGTGGCAAATATTTCCTCCCCAGCGTTTTCCTCCAGGAAAGTCCGTGGAATCCAGCACAGTGTGAGGCTGACTCTGTATAACATGACTGACACCTGGTATTTCCTGACAGCTGTACGTACTTTCCTGTCTTACCTTCCGTTTTCATTCAAGTGTTTTTCTTTATGGAAAGGTTCTCATTTTTAAACCAAATCATTATATAATTACATTCTTAGCTATTTAAAATAATAGATTTCTTTTCACCCACCATGTTTCTTAAAACAAACATAAACAGAAGCAGCTCATTTTTCATAACCAATTTAGAATCATAAAAAAGTGCAAAAATATTATTAGTTTCTCCACTGAATCGAAAGTTACACAACAAAGAATGGGGGAAAAATGAAGCACTGAACTGTGTCATGGGACAGACAAGAACCATGTTACCTGTGGAACAAACACAGGCTTCCATAGCCAATTTAGAAAAAGAGTCACAACCCTCTTAGCTTAAGTTTGGCTAGGAATAATGCCTCATGCCTTGGGGCTGGCATAAGCTTATACTACTCCTTTAATAACTGTCATTCTCAAAAGGAAATACCATCACTCAGTAAATTAGACATAACAGTTTAAATACTCAAACCATAGTGGGGTAGTTATTGAGAGTCAGCTTTTATATTTCCCTTCCTTTTTTTATTACAACATTTCCTCTTTTTTTGGAAGCAAAGCATACCTTATATTTAGAAGATAACTTTTCTTGATGACAGTAGAACGTATACTCACATTATGTTTGTATTTCATAATCAAATTGGGAACATTCTTGTTACAGTGACACTCCAAAATTTTGAAACATTCTAGAGCAAGCATTCCTTTAAAGTTTTATGCAGGGCTAAATCACCCATGAAAACCAGCCTTAGTGCTAAAGATTTGAGTTTTTCGTTCAGCAAAAACATCCTGCACAAGTAAAGGGATCTGAGATCAAATAAATTTAAGAACTTTGATGTAGAATAAGATCCTCTACATTGCTAGTGGATATCGGAGGGCCCATCTGGATGCTAGGATCTTGAGAAAAGAAAGCATCTTTATCATATGGCCTAGAATATTTTACTTAAGGAATTTTTAGTTTGTTTGTTTGTTTGGTTGGTTTTGGCTTTTTCAATACTTGGGATTGAACATAGGGTCTTCATACTTAGCCCCACTGACATCCCTTTTTTAAACTGTTTATTCTGAGAACAGGTCTCACTGAGTAACTCAGTTGTGCAGGCTAGACTTGAGCTGACAATCCTCCTGTCTTCATTTCCCAGATATTAGGTTTTGCATGCAGGTTATCCCTGAAGATACATAGTTTTCTGCAATCTCCATATTTCTATACACAAAGACTATTTCCCTTAATTATTTGACATTTGAAACTATCTAGGAGGCTATGAGCACCATAAGTATAGGAAGAAAACTTTGGAGACAACTTGGCTTCAAATCCCCATTCTAACTCTTACAATATCAGATGACCCTCTGTTTGGAGGATAAGCTGTTTTTATCCATGTCTGCAAAGAAGGGCACAGTTGAAACTGCCACATCTGTGCCATGTGGTCTTCCTCGCCTTTCCGTAGGAACCGTTGATTCTAGAAAGGACAAGTACTTGTACTGAGCCAAGCTGTCTTCTCTTTGGGAAACAGAGAGAGTAAGACAAAGAGACAGAGACTAGATATTTCAGGTAGCTGAATCTATGACCTTGATGTGCATCACTGTTGACAGCCTTGCCTTCATCAGGTGGCCCACGCATGTCATGGGAGCTGGTCTGCGTGTGCGAGAAGAATTATACAGACACTCAGAATGGGACGCAAATGAGATGGATCAGTCACTTGGCCTTTCTCAGGTGGGCATCACAGTGCTCACGAAGGTGGTTCCAGGAACGTAGCATCTCCCAAGCCCTGGTATTTAAGCAGGGCCTTCCTGACTCGAAGTAATACACACCATTTCCTGGGTTAAGGCAGATAAAATCCCCTGCGAGATTCTCTAGACTCTCACTTCCCTGCTGGGGCAAATTTATAAGAATGGTGAGATGACAGATCCAGCAGAACTAAGCAGCTTGGGCCTCCGAGTCACTCCCCAGAGGACAGCTGTCCTGGAGAAACCCAGACCTATAGGGCAGGAGAAGGAACATTTGTTTTGTTGTTGTTGTTGTTGTTTTTGAGATGGGGTCTCGCTTTGTAGTTCAGGCTGTCCCTGAGTTCACTATGTAGCCCAGGCAAGCCTGGAACTCAGCGATCCTCCTGCCTCTGCCTCCCGAGTGCTGGGATTACAGGCGTGAGCCACCACGCCCGGCACTGTGGTATGTGGTACTGATCACTGGTGGGCGTGAGTCACCACACCCAGCATTCTATGTGGTTAGCAGGATTGAATTCAGGGCCTTGCGCTTGCGAGGCAGGCACTGGAACCACTGAGCTAAATCTCTGGCCCAAACATCTGTTTTCTTAAGGCGCTGATATTTTGAAATTGTTATACAGCAGATCTTAATTCATTCTGGTTAATATTCTCTTCAAGGCTTATTTCCCTCACCGGTAAGGTGGAGGTAAGTTTACCTTGTTAACATAAAGTAATGTCTCTTAAATGCCATCCTCAGTACCTATCCCAGGGATAACTTAGGAAGAAGCATATTTTCTTTATTTTTAACCCTTTGGTCTCCAAGCCTAGATTATTCTACCCCAGTCTGTGTTAGTATGTTACAATCTGTACATCCAGCATCATGGGACTTGCATTTGCAGCACCCTGAGTTCGAGCCAGTCACGAGAGGAACTTGTGGTAAGGAGACAGTGACTATCCTTTGTCAGAAGAGGCACCACGCCGAGCGTGGAGGAGGAGCTGCGGCTGCCTTGTACCACCACGGGCAGCGGAGGGCCTAGTGGCATCCTCGCTGCACACAGGGACAGGCACAGCAATCTGTGGGATGCCCTCCTAATCCTTCTTCTTGCTGTGGGCAGATGGGAAGTGGCTCAGAGCCAGCTCTGGGACAAGGGCATTGGCTCTGTCACCTGTGCTTAAGGAAGAAAGAAAGAGTAAGATTCTTGTGAATCAACTAGCAACACTGAGGCTGGCACTGGACATTCTTCTTGTATTCCAAACACCACTCCCTCGGGCTGATCTACAGCTCCATGTTAGACTGACCACACAGGTACAGAAACGTGGAGCGAGAGCAGCTGTGTTTGTGTGTGTGCGCGCACGTGTGTGTGTGTGTGTGTGTGTTTAGTATTGGAAAAACCTACTGCCATGGCCAACACCTTATTCTCCAAATTAGTAAATACAACTAGTTGAGAAAAACATATTTATGAGGTGTGAGTTTGAAGACTGAAAACGAGATCAGTTTGGCTTTATAATTTATCAAAACAAAATTATTATTCTATAGCCACCATTTGGGGTCCAACAGTGAACAGTTCCTAGGAGAGCTTTGTCAAAGTTTGTCTTTCCCTCAGAAGTGACTGTAGGTCAGAGTTTTAGGCAGAAACTTTAGGATTCATGCAGGTTTGGAGACCACAGATTCCTTGTAAAAACCACCATAACTTTTAGCCTTCACAGAAGTCTGCGGTCAGGGCTTCAGAGGAGCCAACACTCCCAACAATACAGACCACAGCTGTGTCCCGCAGAGGGGCTACCACCTCTTTCCAAACCCTCCTGTGGCCCACTGGCATAGGCAGAAATGGGTGGAGAACATAAAAACTTACTGTCTTTACCTTCAATGCTTCCTCATCCTCAAGAGTTAATCTACCGAGCAACGGTTCCATTATTTTTCTTCTTGCTTTTGGTCATTTCATTGGGTCAGATCGTTCTAGAAATTTATGTTATTAAATCATGACCCCCAAAGGCATGGAGTCTAGGGCTAAAGATGGATTTGTCTGCACAGGCTTTCTTAAAAGAAAACCAGGACCCTATGTGTCTTTAGGATTAAAATGACACCAAACTGCAAAGAGAATCTGTTTGTGGGGGACAAGGTCAAAGACTCCATTTCCTTTCTCTTGTGCTGGCAAGGGGTTTCCCACTCACTTCCTGAGAAACATTTCATTTGTGGCTGAGAAATATTTGTTGATGTTAAGGGCAACCTATAAAATTGAGTGGCTGGTTCTTTAGTTTCTAGCACACCAAAGTTCTTCCTACACAGTGGAGTTATTCAGAGAGTTTATTTGGTTGTTTTCTTCTTCATCTCAAGGGGGATTTTAACAAGGTTAACTGTCAGTTATGTGGGCTATTGAGTTTCTTTGCTGGCTGCCGGGGTTGGGCCCAGACTAGACCAGCTGAACGCAGTAGGTGCCAATACAGAAGGGGCCTGTGCAAACTGGGGATTCTGGAGAGGAAGAGGAGGGATAAAGGGGGCTACGATGTCAAGGCTTGTTGGCAAATTTGATATGACACCCCAAGAGGAAGAAGATAAAGCACCATGTCATGGATGCTCAATCTAGAGGAATCCCAGACCACTGCAGTTTGATCATAAACTCTCTAGTATCCTTGTAAAAAGTAAAACAAAATGGGTGAAATTATTTTAGCAATATATTTCATTTTGAAAAAGAAAAAGGCAAGGTGGTGCATACCAGCAGTCTGGGAGGCCGAGGCTGGAGGATGGCCTGTTCAAATCTAGCCTGGGCATTCATGACTTACTGTCTGATGTAAATCTCCTTTTGTTAAAATGAAAGAAAAAAATTTTTTTATGTTGCTATTAATTGAATAATTTATAGACTCCATCTAGAATTATTCTTGAAAGAAATGCCAGACTGATATGTGCTGGGATGAGATAGTCCTGGAAAAGTAACTTTGGTATTTAAGAAGTAATGGTGAAAATCATTTGGAAATACTTTTCATTGAAACGTATCTCTTCACCTGCATTATTTTTGTTGAAGATGGGAATTCTGGGCTTGACTAAGCATAGTGTCTGTCCCAAAACATTTTAAACTACACTCTTTATGCTTGGTGCTTCTGGAGAAGGAAGAATGTCTTGCCAGTTGGCCACAAGACAACAGAAGGAAAAATTAGATATTACTCAAAATGTGCCTCTAGTTTATAGCCATGGAAGGGTGAAGCCTGGACATGGTAAACGTAGAAAAATCAGGGAGCACAGCCGTGTCTTGAGGGGCTCCCAGTCGAAGAGGCGGCGAGTTGTGTGAACAGCTTGGCAGTGTGGGGGGGAGCTGTATAGAGGGGGGTTGGTTTTACTCAGAAAAATCCAAGCAGTTTTCTGAAGCAGCAGCTCTCACACTGAGTCTGGGGGAAGAGCACGTGATCACGCTTCCAGGGATTAGAAGAGCAGTTTCAAATGCTGTAGAGGAAAGACACTGGACACCAGTGGTCACAATCCTTTCCGCACCTGTCATATTCGAGGTGCTGCACCGAAGGGGAGGTTTGGATCACGGAAGTATAAATAGTGAGCATTTTCCTCGCACAGACCAACAGAGCTGTGGGGACCAGCGTGTTGGAGCCCAAGTTCCCGTACGGGTTAACCTCTGGAGGTGACTTCTAGTAAAAATAAGAAGCATTTTCAATCTATAATAACAGCTCCTGTCTCCTTTAAAAAAAAAAAAAAAGAAAGAAAGAAACTTCTGAGCCCTGGCACTAGCATCCTACACAGTAAATCCCGGACTTCAAAACATTAGAGTTGTGAGCTTTCACAGGGTACTATGTAAGACTCACACTGACGAATTAGGGTTGGGGATATGAAGAAGTCTGATTTATTTATGAACAATTCTCCTGGAACAGAACTGACTCGTAAGTCAGGGGTTTATTGTATTCCATAAATAATTCAATAATTCCTAGTTCATTTAAGCCTCATCTTAATCCTGTAAAAGAAACTGAGGCACAGAGCATGGAAGCCACTTAGAAGCCACTCAGCTCGCGGGAGGCACCAGGAAAACGGAGGCTGAGCTGCGAAGGGAGCTCAGCCGCCCAAGCTCGATACTGAGATGAGGAGCAACGTACAAGCCAAGCGCTGAGGGGCTCAGCATCCTGCCTAAGGCTACAAAGCAGGGCGGGGCAGAGACAGTGCTGGGAACTCTGGGAAGGGCCAGGGCTCGGGAGGACCGTGAGGACAGACCCAGGGACAAGTCAGCTATGGACCGTGGTGGAGAGAAGGCCGGGCTGGCGCGGGTCTTCCAGCAGCTCGGTCCGGGGAGTCAGCTCCGCTCCTCCGGGCCACTTCCCGTCCCTCTCGGGCACAGCGCACAGGCCGGGGGTCTGCAGGGCTGGTCTGCGGAAGGACACAGGGTGGGGGGTGGCGGCCCTGAAACACCCAGGATAGGGCTCACGGCTGCGCGGCTGTCACTGGAGCGTCACCCACAAAGGGCTGTTCCACGGAAGGGGGGGGGGTTGTGGGCTGAGCGAAAAGGAAACTGGACACGGGCATGTATGAGTGTCCCGGGGCTGGAGAGACATGTACAAATCCTGCAGAGCTCGAGGTGAGGACGACGGGGAATTTCCAGTAGAAACCGCTAAAGAGAATGGGCCAGTGAGTCCTTGGTACGCGGGGTTTTTAGGAAGGGCGGGAGGAGGGCGAGGAGGACCAGGAGGAGGAGGAGGAGACCAGAAGTGTAGAGGGGAGTTCTGTGTCCAGTGCACACGCTGCCTCCACCACCGTCTTCTAGTAGTTTATTGAAACTTAATCATTTTCAAACATATGCGATATCTTTAAAGAAAACACATGGCATAATCAATACACAGAAGTTCATTAAAAGCTGTGTGTCTACCATTTTATGAGCCAGCGTTTGCATGTTTTATCAGTTTTTTGGTTCACGGGATTTATCATGATGCTCCTAGGACATAAACACATCTTTGGTATTTTTAAAAGATAAAATGGGTCGCGCTATTCATCATTTTGCTGGTGAGAGTATTTTGTGGTGTTCTAGTTCTTTTGAAAAATTGTGCTTTGTGCACGATACCGAGGACTCATCCTTGACCAGAATGTGTAATTCACCATTAACCAGGTTCAGCCACCCCTGACCACGACAAACAGCAAATGTTCCAGAACAATCGCTGAGTGGGAGGACTGAGCCTGATAAGCCTGTGTCGCGGTTTCCTACTGGAAACCCAGAGGCGGCAAATCCCTGCTCCTTCCCTCACTTGACCTCGCCTGGTCACAGCGATGATTATTTACACGTCGCCAAATGGTTTATTCAGCTGTTTGGGGGTTTGAGCGCCGCAGCTTGTAAGTCTGACTGCCAGGAACTCACAGCACACAGCGAGTGCGCAGGAGGGGCGGGTCCGGGCGTCTGGCGGTGGCACGGATGTGCCCGGAGAGTTGTCGCCTCAGCTTCAAGTGGAGGCCCGCCAGCCGGCGAGACCCCAAGACACGGGGCGCACCGCACTCTGAACCCCAGACTCCTCGGCAGCAAGTCCCCCGCGCTGCTCCCTGTGCTCTGCGCGCCTGCTGTCATCACTGACCGGTGACTCTGCGGGTTTGCCTCGTTAGGGCTTAAGCCCTGGACCCCAGCCCGGCGATCCCCTGGTCTGTGTGCTGTGTCCGAGGGACGGTAAGCGGCCCGGGTGAGCGGAGCTGGCTGCCCGGAGCGAGCTGCTGCAAGACCAGCGCCAGCCCGGCCTTCTCTCCACCCATGACCCACAGCTGGCTCGTCTCCAGTCTGTTCCCAGCAGACCCCCAGCTCTGTCAGTGTCCCCTGCCCGTGCCGTGCAGAGTGCTCCAGGCCTCCTCACCGGCTCGGCAAACGAGTCTCTGTCCCCGGAACAGCACACTCGACCAGGAGCCCAAAGGCTACGTTCTGGCCCAGGGCCTGAGCTTGCTGGGTGGTCTAGGCCAGGAGGTTTGTTTCCTCAGCTGCAGCCCAGGGCAGTAACTACCCCCAGGCTGTGCTGTGAAGAAAACCACTGCGGCAGGAGAGATGAGTGTGAAGGCCTTTGAGGGCTGGGAATCGCCCTGGGATGTGAAGCGGGATGTGTAGCCCCTAAGAGCAGAGGTGGAAGAACCTGGGGACCTCGTGCTCAGGGGAATCAACCTGTCACTAAAAGACAAACCCTGTGTGGCACTGTTCGTTGACGTTCCTAGAGGAAACGGTTACCCCGAGGCAGAAAGGAGGATGGTGTTTCTCAGAGACTGGAAGGAGGGAGAGGGAAGTCACCGAAGACTACTTGAACGTGACAATGTAATTCGTTTTCCATCACTGGCCTGGACAAAGGTGAAGCTTGGGCTGGAGATGCAGACCAGTGGGAGAGCACTTGGTCGTCATGTATGAAAACCTGGTTTCAATTCCAGCATCACACAGAAAAATTTTTCCAAATAAAAATTATCAGGCAAAATCTATGACCATGTGTTTTTGCTACTATTGAGAAAGTAAGACACAAAGGCTTCACACCAACCTGTGCTCCAAGAGGCTATTTTGCTTTAGAGTTGTCTCTGGAATTATGTTTACTACAGGCACAGTGGGGGCCTCCGAGAAGAAAGACCTTGATTGGGATGATAAGGCTCATGGCCCCGTTATCCTTCATCGTTTGGAAGACTGTCCCTCTGACAAAGGAGAACCCATGGCCAGTAGACAAGAGAGGGAGGGAGCTGGATCGTAGGAGAACATGTTGGGACTGTTACAGAGGTGCTCAGTTTCTAGAACCTTCCTCTGGTTGCTACCTCAACCTTTATCATCCAGAAAGAGACTCCAGATATGAAGACTGCTTTGTGTACACCAAAGAGCAAGAAAGATGAAACACGCAGATAACTCACAGGTCTCTCTCCTCGAGCTCTTCCTTGGGCTCCTCTCAGCAGACCTCATCTCTTACTTTCCAGAAAGCATATCACCTACCACGCACCCGCCCCCATGTCACAGTTCACTTGTATGTGAATGGCGCCCTTGCTCTCAAGAGATTAAGAATCTCTGCCAAGATTCTTAAGAATCTTCTGCCAAGATCCTGAACCCAATAATCCTTCCTGTTTTCTGAACCTCTCTTCTTGGAGTTTGTATAGCACTCGGTGTAGCAGTCAGCATATGACTGAATGACGGCCAGTGCCCTCACCGGTCCCTGCACCCCTCTGTACCCCTTTTTCTGCAACTGCTTCCCCTGGTCAGTCCTCAGTTGACTTGTGGCCTCCCCTAGCCCGGTTCCCTAGCCACCGAGATGGTGCCCTCCTGTGATCGGCCTGCTCTCCCTTCCCCCATCCCAGCACACACCATCACTCAGCAGATACTACTGTTTCGTCTATTTCCTGTTTACATCTCCCCCAGGCGAATACACAGTTAAAGCCATAACCGAGTCTTACCTGAGGTGACAGCCCCAACACCCGGCCCAGCACCTGTCTACACTCGCTGCACAGTTGCAGAATGAGTAGGTGTCCACAAACAGCCTGCGACTGTGAGGTTCTTCTCTTCTTTTTGTGGTTGAAGACAATAGGGCTAGGGGTGGCTTTTCCAGAGTCACAAACCTTGACATAAAGTCTAGTTAAAGAACTGCGTCTTCCTCCCTGGGCACTGACCAAGGGTGCCCCCAGTCTGCTGGGGGAGGACCTGAGCTTTGCCCTGTACCCCTGAGAACCTAGCTCCCACCACATAGCACAAGACGGATGGCCTGCTCTTGGGTCTCCTGGTCTCCTTCCTGCTGCTGCTTTTTCTGACAGCTGAGATGGGAAACAGAGGGAGAGAGGCGGAGCCTCTGCTGCGCAGACCAGAGACTGACAGAGGCAGAGATGAAGACACAGGAGACAGAGACACGGAAGAGATCAAAACAGCCAGAGGAAGACAGAGATCAAGTCCTTCCCCTGTGGTGTCCCCATCGGACTGATGAGCCGGTCCCCAACCGGGGTCTCCACTCTCCTGGACTGTGAAGACTCCAGTTTCCTTTGTGCTGAGCACGAATGCTCCTATTTATTTTCTCAAAGCCTGTGAAGCTGAAGCCAGTGCTCAGGGACAGGAGAGGAACACAGAGGAGCAAAGCGGCTGCCACCTGATTCTCGTAGCAGGTCTGGGTTCCATCCCTCCTGCCCTTTGTCCTATGGATGGAGAATATTTCCGAGTAACTGTAAGCTTCATCGTCCTCGGGAGCCAACAGCCAGCCTCCCAGCTAGTTCGGCACAGAGCCCGGAGAGATTCCTCTCGGAGGGGACGGAAGGTCAAGAAACCGGGAGCGCTGGGGAGCGCGGAGCCGCCGGAAGGAATGTGCTCAGCCCACGAAGGGGCGACAGTGCACCCTGAGCTCTCGCTCACCAAGTTCCTCCAAGTGCCCTGGAGATACACAAACTCCTCCCCACGCTCCCTTCAAAGAAAAGGGGCCTTTGTGTCCGTTTATACAGGGTCCAGCGAAAGGCATAATGTTTTGCCCTGGTGAATAACACATCAGGGCAGGGCTGCGAGCAGGGCTCCGACTCAACCCTGCTCGTGTCTGTGGAGGACAACGGGGCACTAGCCACAGGGTTCTGAGCCAGCACCTCATTTTCCCAAGAAAATTCTCAGCAGTAAGTGCTCCAAAAAGTGGCGGCTTAAGGACCTGAGTTCTCTTCAGTATGAGCCAAAGCAAGAAAGGTCACAAATGAATGAACGTATCGGTGGCAGCAGAAGCCCCGCCTGCTTGGGGCGGAGGAGGGACACAGGTGTGCTCTTGCCTAGGGCCTCGAGGACTTTGCACATGGAGCCTATTTTCTTTTCTAAGATTTTTTTTTCTTTTTTTGTGACAGGGTCTCGCTTTGTAGTTCAGGCTGGCCCTGAGCACACTATGTAGGCCAGGCAAGCCTGGAACTCAGCAATCCTCCTGCCTCTGCCTCCCAAGTGCTGGCTTTACAGGTGTGAGCCACCACGCCTTGCATTTTTAATGAAATTTTAAAGCAGATTCTACTTAGGGTTTAAAATACCCAAACAAACAAGACGTTTCCTTAATGGAACCAGCTCTGTCACAACGTGATGCTGTTGTGGGTACCTCAGGGTGCAGCTGGCTCTTACTGTGGATGTCCCAGTGTCTCGCAGGGCTGTGGTACAGTCTGCATGGAAAGAAAGGAGGGAGAGAGGTGGAAAGGAAAGAAGAGGAAAAAGGAAGAAAGGGGTGAGGCAGGGAAAAAGGAAGGGAAGTACAGAAGGTAGGTGGGCAAGAGAGAAAAAAGAAAGAATGGGTAGAAAAGGATAAAAAAGGAAGGCGAGGTATAGGAAGAAAAGGAAAAGAATTTTTTCTTCTTTCCCCAAGTAAATGAAGGCCAGCAGCCAACTGCAACCTTCCCTGCACACCTGTCTACTAGCACGGTCCTACGGGGAAATGCTGGTTATCCTCAGATCCTTGCTCCCTGCCAAACCCCTGCTGCCCAGCCAACCCTGCCTGAGCAGTGAGCCCCATGGACGGGCCCCACGCTTCTGTGCTAGTCTTTCCTGGGCACAACCGGGCCAACCCATGTGGCCACAGCCCTCCATGGCAGCGGCTCCCTGAGCAGCGTCCACCTCGCAGGGTCTGGCCACCCTGGCTGGCTCCTTGAACCGCCCATTCCCTCCGGACTCGCCCTCCCCTGGGCTCTCCTCTGCTGACCCCTTGGAGTCCTGCCTAGCCCCTGGCCGATGAACATGGTTTCTTAACTTCCCTGAGCACGTACTTCCGCCTCTCCAATAAGGATGAGCACATGTATTTGGTCACTTCCCTAGAAAGGCTAAGTGAGGGGGGTAGCTGCTAAGCATCCAGTTGTGGCTGGCATGACACTATGCATCTCTGTCTTTCTCAGACAAGCAAGACCTTGCTAACAGGGGGAGGGCGAGGACGGGCTTGGGGCTTGTCGTCAGAGCCTACCACCTCATAGCTGTACACTGCAGTGCCCGGGCCGCAGTGGGAATCCAGATGTTCTGTTACCTCGGAGCTGGGGCGAAGGGCCTGGTGCGCCTCACGGGAGGGACACAGACCTGGTTCGCAGTCTTCACAACTTAGCACTAGAAAGACAAGTGGCATGTACACATGGTGTTTTCTAATTTAGCAGAGAAGTAGTTAAGCTTGGGATCTCTTCCTGAGGCTCCACTTAGCCTGTGGGGCCCTGGCTCTCGGCCCAGCAAGGGCTTCTCTTTTGAGAATAGGGGCATTTTGTTAAGAGTATGGCCCTGATCACCCAACTCCACTCTCAATTAATAAAGCAACGCTTCTTCATCACTAACAATCACCATGAAAGGTTAATGAAGCCTCCAGAGAAAATCCAGCTCAATCTTTTCACCAAATTGTTCTTTCCTTCAGTCTATGCCAAAAACTGACCGTGAGTCACCTTGAAATACTGAGCTGGATAAAAAAACAAACAGAATATGGTCCACAACCTGCGGGGGCTTCAGTGAGGAAGAAGAGGGATCCAGAGGACCTTACTTTCCATGTGCATGGAAGCTGCGGATGGGATGTTCCTGCATGCTGGAGCGGCTCACCAGAGGCTGACCTCACAGTGGAGAAGAAAGGTTGCAGATGTCCTCAGAGAAATGGAAGAAGCAGGACTGAGGACTTGGTTTTGCAGACTTACCAAAGCTCAGATCTGCATCTCAGCAGTGTAGTCTACAGTCGAGTGTGGGCTGAATCCAGCTATTTGTAGCCTGGATCACTATTATTTTCATACCCTCATCCTTCTGAGGCTCCTTTCACTAACCTGTTCCACTCTCTGTTTGTTTTGGACGTGTAGTTGTTTTCCCATTATCCCTATGTTTACTATTTGTTTTACTCTCATAATTGTTGTTATAACTATAATTTACTGTGTCCTGTTTACAAAGAATAGCTAATCATTTACGTAGAAATGCATTTGACGGCTTTTTCATGTTTCATCCAACCCATTATTCCGGACTCTGTGATTTCCCATCATGCTTCTGGGCACTGTAAACACTGAGATTTTGCAGGAGAAGATTAACAAAAAGCAGAGAAAATTATGGGATTGCTTTTCTTTGTTTTGTTCTCCTGTAAAATATTCAAAAGTGTAGGAGGCTTTTTAATTGTATTTTTATATAGTTAATCTTTAAGGCAGAGAAACATAATTTTATTAATTTTGAAATTAATAGCACAAATATGTTGAAATTAGGACTAGCAGCTGTAGTCGCTAGTCCTAATTCATTCTAAAACATTATTATGCATCAACAAAGGCATTCAGCAAATTTGATGCATTTGGCAAATTTTATTATGCGTCTACTAGGTGTCATCCAGCTGACTCCAGGGAAAAAAGTGAATGAAATGGAGTTTGTTTCCTATTGGTGATTATAATGTAGTCAAAAAAGATAAAAAATGAGCAATATATAAAGTAAGTCATGGAGTGATGCATGTTCACCAAAGCCATTGAAAACTTCTATAATAATCACTTGCCTACCACTGGGACAAAGTACCCAGTGCCCACAACTGAAAGGAGGGGAGGTTTATTTTGGCTCCCAGTTTTAATGGATTCAGTCCATGGTCTTCTGGTTCCAAGGTAGACGTGGTATGGCAGCACAACATGGTAGAGGAAACATGCTCACAGTATGGTGGCCAGGAAGCAGAGAGAAGAGAGAAGTGAGCTCAAAATACACCCTTCCCAGACACACTCCAGAGATCTGCCCATTGCAGTCAGGACCTACTTCTGAACATGAGACTTGGGGAGGATATTTTAGATCTAAATCCAGACAACTATCCTGAGAATCAAAGGTGCTAATCCCAATTGATTACAATAAGCCACCTCTTTTTTCTTTCCTGTATTTTCTCTCCCTGCCAGATCAGTTTTTTCCAGATTAGATTGTTGTCTAGTGCTCCTTTCCAGCCAAAGTGGCCAATGCATAATCGGAAGGCAAATCCTTTTATAATGGGGAGGACAGACCTTATCTTCCATTAAGTGGCTGAGACTGTAATTTCTTTTGCATAATAGTCCTACCCTAATATGTGGCTATTTCAGGCCCTATATTTGATTATTGTCACTTTGTTCCCTAAACCCTAAATTATATTGCAAATAGATTGGCTTCCTGTATTTTTGTAGGTCCTCACTCCAAGGGGAAGAAAAGGATAAATTATTTTATTTGTCCTGTTTAATTTTCCAGATTCCCCCAGGGACCTTACTTAAAGCACACCAAATGAAAGAAGAAAAATGACATTGTTGAAAGATGATTGGCCCTGGTGCTGTTTACTTGGCTTTCAAGTTAAGAAAAAGGTCCTTCTACAGGCTGCAGTCCACTTACAAGGACTGAAAATCTCTGTTTTTCTGTGACATTCTCCATGACAGCCAGAATGATTCTCTCTCCATTTAGCAATGATGTATACATGGAATAATGTGCATGCATGTACACACACACATATGCACCTGTGTAAGCCCAAAAGAATGAAAGGCTTCTTCTGTGATCTGGCAATAAATCTTTGTAGAGTTAAAGAACATGATGAGGCCTACATGGGACTAAGCAAATACTTCACTCTTGATTATTACCCAAAAGTTGAGCTGTTTTATTCTTTTAAAACTTTTTTCTATCATCAGTGTTCTCCCCATGAAACTATTCTACACCTTCCAATCTATTATGCACAAAAAATATTATCGAAATTGCTAATAACAAAAGCTAGAGTTTTGCTTATTATATTCCAGGTGATAGACTAAAGAATTCATAGGATTTAAGTCATAAAATAATCCTACAAGATAGATCTGACTGTTATTTGTTCATAGTAGTGGTACTAGTAGAATTATTATTAAGAGTTTCCAGATCATAAAGTTATGGCTTACAGGGATTAATTAACTTGTTTATGCTCTCGTTGCTAGGAAAGTGACTCGGTTTGGATGAATCTCCCCAACACACACACATGCCTGGGTGTTAGAAACTTGATCTCTAGGGCGGTACCCTTAGAGGTGGTAGTCCTCACAGGGGGTCCTCAGGTTACTGGCAGTGTGACTCTAAAGGACCTGAAGACACCTGGTCTCTTCCTCTTTTTCTTTGCCTTCTAGTCACAAAGTGAGCTTTTCTTTCCATTGAATACTCCCTGCCATAGCCACTTGGTACACAGGTGGTCTTATGGGCGTAAGGATAGAGTCCACTAATCTTGGACCCGAACCTCCAAAACCATCAACCAAACTAAACCTTTTTTCTTTATATATGTTAATTATCTTAAGGATATTGAGCAGTGCTGGTGAGAGGGCTTCAGCCAGAAGATGCAGGAGCAGAAGAATGAAGGCTGCCAGGCGTATGGCTTCTTGGAAGTGAATAAGGTGGCTGGGAACTTTCACTTTGCCCCTGGAAAGAGCTTCCAGCAGTATCACATGCATGTTCATGACTTGCAGAGCTTTGGCCTCAACAGCATCAACATGACCCACTACATGCAACAACCCTGTTGTTTGGGGAGGACTACCCGGGCATTGTGAACCCCTTGGACCACACTAACACATCCATTACAGTGATGGAAAGCTGTCTCATACAGAGGGGGAAAAGGTGAGCTTCTGATCCCAGCCTTCTGGCTCCAGGATCCATGTTCCTAAATAGAAACTGGTATCTCACTATGGAAGTCAGGAAGCAGAAAGCAGAAGAGCAGGAAAACAGAACACTGAACACTTAAATAGGGATGAAAATCAGTATTTTGCCTAATAAATCCAATTCTACCTAAAAGACTCTCACTTCTTGATCTAAATATATAGTATACACTGCAGTAATTTCCCAAAATTATTTCTTCCTTTCTTAGTTGTATAGTTACGATACTGTATCACTTTGGCTCTACCCACTGGAACAATCCATATGTGTCCCCATCTTCTAATGAAGCCCTTTGGGAAGTTCCTCCCATTTCATTGGCTGGGGTTCAAGCTGGAACTTTTTATACCAAATTCTACTCTAAATTTAAAATATTTGTGTAGGGGCTGAGTATCAGTCTATTCATAGCCTATGTGAGCATCCCCTCCCCCACTGTCAAAAGTGAAAGAATTTCTGGGTTAGACATTGCCACCAAGACAGATGATCTTCTCAATATCAGGACTGTGGGCAACCAAAGAAATTTCTTACCATGATTTATTGGAGAAGAACAGAATGGAAACGGGTCCTTCTGGAAAAAAAATCTCAAGATATGCTTGCTGAGAAAAAAATAGTTTAGCCTTTACAGAATTAAAAATCAGAGTTGAGGGCCAGAGATTTAGCTCAGTGGTTCCGGCGCCTGCCTCCCAAGTGAAACGTCCTGAGTTCGATCCGGTAACCACATACAATGCTGGGTGTAAGGACTCACGCCCACCAGCCATCAATACCACATACCACAGTGCCGGGCGTGGTGGCTCACGCCTGTAATCCCAGCACTCGGGAGGCAGAGACAGGAGGATTGCTGAGTTCGAGGCTTGCCTGGACTACATAGTGAGCTCAGAGTCAGCCTGAACTACAAAGCGAGACCCTGTCTCAAAAAGGGGAAAAAATATATATATATATATATATTGAGAGAAAAAGACTATGGTGAACACATAATGCCTCTTGTCATTATTCTGTAAGCAATACAGTATAACAACTATTTACACAGCCTATATCATCTGCGGTATTTTGAGTTATCTAGAGCTGGTTTATAGTATATGAGAGAATATGCATAGGTTATATGCAATTACCATAACATTACATGACAGGAAACTGATCATCCATAGATTGTGGTATCCAAAGGAGGGTCTGGAATCAGTCTCCTGTGGATGCCAAGGGGAAACTATAGTTAGAAAGAAAAAGCTTTGTTTTTAAGACTGTCAGAGTTATGTCACATGCAAAGGACAGATGTGCAGTCAGTGAACATTCAGCACCCTGTTGGCCATGCAAAATAGAGCTCAGGGGCCAAAGCATAACAGAAATGTGAAAAAGTGGGCATTCATCTGAGGCTTGTAAATTAACTAAAAGACTACCCAGCACAGAGAACCATTTTATACTTTCTGGAACTGCTGTGTCTAGGACTTCCTACCAGTACAGCCATGTGCTTCTTGCCCACGTGGACTTTGAGATGTGGCAGAGGACCCACCAAGGTTTCAGAAGGCCCTCGGTTTTCTTCCACACTTCCCCCATAGGTGTTCACTATTGGTGCTACACATATTTGCCTTTTGACAAATGGCTGTCCTTTTGTGTTGCCCTCTAAACGTATGTTTCATCTTCCAAAAGTTGCTAACTTGTATCCCACAGCCTGGAACTGAAGCATCTGCTAAATGTATATGACTATACAATCTCCAATATGATGTATTTCAGCATCTATTATCATCACATATAAAAACAGCAGGGTGAATTTTTATTACCTTTGCAGAATTTTTGTTTATGTTTATTGTTTTATTTTTTGGCTTACAGCAACACAGCTTATTACCTTACATTCTGGAGGGCAGACATCCAAAATGGGTTTCACTGTGCTAACATCAGGGCATCAGCAGAGCTTCCCTCTTTGGTAGCCCTTGGAGAAGAACCTACCATCTCACCCTTGCAGCTCTTTGACAGGGTGGAGCAAAATGGCTCACCTCATGGCCAGGGAGGAAAAGAAAGAAAAATAAAGGGGATGGGGTCCTACATTTCTCTTTGAGGGCATAACCCCAATGGCCCAACTTCCCCCATCTTCCCAAGTCTCTACCACCGTCCAGTGACAGCATGGGCTGGGGGAAAATGGGTCTTTTAGGACACTTAAAATACAAAGTATAGCAGAAGGCACTGCCTTCTGGCCTCCTCCCAGTGCAGGTCGGAAGATCCCATGTGAGAGGTGCCCTCCCATTAGCTAGAGAAGCAGAAGCTCCTATCTCCTGGACAATGGACTCCATGGAGAATCTGAGCAAACAGCTTTGGTGTTCCCCTTAACTCATATTCGTTTTTGTCTTCATTATATTTTCATTCCTTTTTTTTTTTTTGAGACAGGGTCTCGCTTTGTAGTTCGGGCTGGCCCTCAGCTCACTATGTAGCCCAGGCAAGCCTGGAACTCAGCAATCCTCCTGCCTCTGCTTCCCGAGGGCTGGGCTTACAGGCGTGAGCCACCACGCCCAGCACTGTGGTATGTGGTACTGAGTGGTGGTGGGCGTGAGTCTCCACACCCAGCATTGTATGTGGTTACCGGGGATTGAACTCAGGACGTTGCACTTGCGAGGCAGGCGCTGGAATCATTGAGCTAACCCTCTAGCCCTATATTTCCATTCTTAACCAAATCTACTATGAAAACATTTAGCTTTAACTGTTTCTACAAGTCTTCATTTCCTTATAAACGATCCTGTGCCACATAAAATTTAAATGAGTTCATATGTCTTTTGTTATAGGACTGACAAACCTAAGAAGATTAAAGAAAAAGATGGAATTTTTTCTGCTTCACCTGGATAACTCAGGATAATCTCCCCATCACAATATCCTTAATTCATCTGCAAAGCTTCTTTGCCATGTAAGGGAACAAATCACAGGTTCCAAGGATTAGAACGATGGCCCATTGTTCTGCCTAACACAAACAGGGAACTGTTACTGTGTTCGTCAGCTTTCTGTCGCTGTGATATAACACCTGAGAAAATCAACCTATGTGAAGGAAAGATTATTTTGGCTCGTGTTTCAATCCATGGTCGCTGGCCTCATTGTGCTTAGGCCTAGGATGAGGCAGAGGGTACATGAAGTAGAGCAAAGCTCTAACCTCATGGCAGCTGTGAAACAGAGACAGAGAGAGACGGGGTGAGGTTCCACCAGTTCCCATATTCCCTTCCAGGTCTAGATCACCTTCAGTGACCCAACTTCCTTCCACGAGGCCTTACTCGCTAAGGCTCCTCCTTTTCCCAGGAATGACACGGGCTGGGGAGCAAGCCTTTAACACATGAGCCTTATGGGATACTTAAGGTCCAAATCATAACAGCCTCTGTCCCCAGGCCTTGAGGGGCAGGAAGGGAATGGTCTCCAGGACATGGAGAGAGGTATCATGTGCTGAGAGAGGAAGCCAGAGGCACCGTGCTGGAAGTAGCGAATGCCAGACTC